>JAZGTJ010000291.1:0-83637 GCA_036877575.1 Botia almorhae
TACTTACGCGAAAAATCCCGTTTGCTTAAGTGCTGGGGTTTGCCTTGCTTGCGGCGAGACATGGTGGTTGGTGGCGGCTTTCAGCTCGGTTCACATCGGGAGAGCCGGGTTAGAAGGGAGACTCCAGAGAAAATATCTTCATCAATGCCTTTGACATCCAAAATAAATTAGAAATAATACAAAGATGGCGCAGCGAAGATGGATTGTGGGATAGCCGTCATGGCTTTTTTGAAAAGAGAGAGAGAGATGAAAAAATGGCAAAAGCCCCCCTGAGCTGCAAGTTCAAGTGCGGACGTGACGTCCCTGCGAACTTGAACGTCAGGAGATGGATGGACACAGACATACAGAACATGGGCAGGGCAAAGCCGTGGAGTGGGAGGAGGGAGTGGAAATAACAAAACCAATGGACACTCATTAGGGGCTGGACATGAAAAATAGACCCGAAGAAACCAATGGACAGAAAGATCAGGGGGCCGGACAAGAGGCGAGAGAGAGAGAAGAGAGAGAGAGAGAGAGAGAGACTCACACAGAGAGAGAGAGGGTGGGAGGGAGAGTTGTTTAATGAAAGCAATGTGCGGTGCGGCGTGTGTGCTGGGGGTGGACGTAGGAAAACAGACCACGAAAAGCCAATGGACAGGAGATTCAAGGGGGCTGGACATGCTATATATACAAAGGGAGGGGTAGAGGAACCTCAGATATAAGGTTTCGTAGTGGACATTGATCGGGAGTTTTGGAGAAGACAGTGCTTGAAACACAGTCACACTAAACCTGGTCAAAAAGTCAGAGGTACTACATGCTGTGCAGAGGCTGATAGGGTGAAGCTGCTTGTAAGCGAGAGACGATCGGGTTGCATGAACAGGACAGACAGGTTCCGTGGCCAGGGCACGTGGGTTCAAGCGCCGTGCGCGCTGATCAGAAGGGCGCGCGATGGCACAGTGCTCCAGAAGCCCAAAGAAATCAACAAACAATGTGTAGGGGACATCTTATAAAATGGGATACTGGCTGCACGCTCTTTACGAGTGATGTAGGTGGGACTTAAATACTACAAGAGTGTAATTTAAAAATATAACAACACACTGACGAATAGATTGTGGGAGCAGCCCACTAGAAAGGGGACGGGGTAATACGTTTCAGAACTGTTCATCTTATAGAGAATGGCGACTGGGGGAGGAGGGATGTCTGTAAACCATCGCGTGGATTTAGAAATATAAAGATGCTGTAAACAGCACCGATGCATTTTAAATTATGACACGTAAAGAGACATCAAGCGTATAACAAAATCCGATGACAAGCGTAGTTCCATGTATGAGGTGGGAGGAAAAGAGAGACACCCCTGCAAACTAGTTGAAGTACGACTATACTTAGCGGCTGCTCCAGAGACTCAAAGCAGAAGCTGCGTGAACAAGTGACAGTCTGCGGGGAAAGGCAGAATTCAATAGGGAGCCCTTAAGAAACAGATCGGAATTGAAGTCGAATGCTGGAGCTAATACGTGACCCGTGAGTGAGTGAAAATGTTTTACAGGCTAAGCTGACATCTTTATTTCCGGACCAAGACTGATCGATGTGTTGGTTTGTTTCTCAGCGCGAGGTGTCAACTCTTATGCGAAAGTTAGACGCTTGTGAGTCAGGTTCCACTGGGCAAAAGGTCAAGGGTGCGTGATCTGGGAATGCCAATGGATTTGCCTGTGTACATAACTAAATACGCCGATTCTTTTCAGGTCATTATTCTGAACAAGTGCATATAATTAAAAGAACCGTATCGATATGAAATGTAACGATTTTTAAGCTTTGATTTCATTTTAATGTAGCGCACTACAGATGTCGCACTGTTCGCAATGCACAAAGGTAATGACTACGAACTAGCTGCGTTTTATAGCGCTTCTAAAAGTGTGGCGTGAGGGAAGCCTGTTAGTTGGTTAGTATCTCTGCGATCTTGCAGTGAGTTGGACAGGAAAACACCATTGAATCCTTTAGGACGTCTTGCAAGGGATCTTTCTCTGTTTAAATGCCTCAATGAGAAAGACGGCATTGTTCAACGTCGTACAATTATGACATTGAAAATGTTTTGTCTTGGTATGTGTTATGTGTGTAACAATATCTTTGTCGAAATAAAGTTGCAATTTTTGGGAAGAAATTTGCTGTAGTCTAAACGTAGTACGAAAACTTTGATAAATAAGTCTGCGTGAATCTGCCCTTGTACAGAGAGATATTTCCCCATTCCAGAATAGCAAATATCGGCAATGCTACGACAAAATGAGGAAGCGGCGTTTGCTCAGTTATATGACTGAAGTGTACACTATACACAATGATTGGCCATTAGGCACAAAATTGTTCTGTATTTTCGGATCTTATGAATCGCACGATGTTACGTGCGTTTGGTGCACTGCAGGCGCTCGACACATTTGGAATAGTTCAGTCATTTGAATAAGAGGCACTAACCAGTCCGGCCGTAAATTGGTGAACCGATTTTTTTTTAAAATATTTTTACTTTATTTACTGAAAGCCTATCTCAGCTTCTGAGGGAAAAACAGTGTTCATAGCAAATCGAGCGCTTACACCTTATTCCGGAATAGAAGCTATCGGGCAGCAGCAAAACCTCGCTTACAAACAGCATCTCAATATGTGAATGACAATGCGACTGATCCCATCATAACTCAGCCAGACGTTAAATGTATTGCAATATCCGTGTTTCCAATGCACGGTCAGGCACGCTTCAGCCGGTCTTTCGTAGAAAGAAAAGTGTTTGTGTGTGTGAGAAAGTGACAGATAGAGCAAGAGATTGAAAATGAGAGTGAGAGAGAGAGAGCGATGGCAGATTCATGCCTAAAATAACGTTTCGGCTCAATGCGCGAGGCCTTGTGGATGATACAAAAACATCGAGACAACCCTTTACCAAATCTATACAATACTACAGTATGTACGACCCCTTGTTGCACCTCTTTATCGAAATGCTGCCATTATGTAAATAGTAGGTTATCACTATTTAAGACGAGCAGAAATGAATATTGGTTCCTATGTTAAAGGGAAATCTGACTCAATTATTGTTCAAAAGGTAGACAGTTACATTTATTGTGGTCATGCGCATGCCTTCTACGGGTAGTGGCTCAAGGAAATTGACTGACTGGCCCTTTGGGCGAATTTTAATATATGGAAATGACCGAGAGCTTATGCGATAAATCAACGCCCAACGCCCTGTTCATGCTTCACTCCTCTTTTTTCCGACTAGCCCTGGCAATTCATTTTGCCATTCAGCAAATCAGTTTAACTGCAACTGTTGTCTTGTGTTGATGTCATGTTGAAAGAGGTGTTTTACTGGCATTTATGGTTTACCAGCCGCAAGATTAGCACTTAGTTAAAAATACTGACTACGAGTCAGTATTTTTAACTAAGTACGCTTACGCTTTTATTTAGCCTGTCTGAAAAATTATACATGGTCTTGTTCTGGTAGTGTGATAAATTCGTGTTTGGCCAGTATATGCACTATTTCTTTTACATTTCGTTATTTGGACAAGTTTATGCCATTTTGTTTTGTTTCTTCCTAAAATTATTTAGTGCTTTATAGCCTACTTCAGAGAGCACATTAAAGCTCATTTAAACGATACTTGTTGTAACCTCAACACATATGCAATTCGTGTTAATCACTTGGTTTGGTCAAATTAATATTTAGAGCAGAGAAAAGTATTTGTGCGTTCCTCGGCATAATGCGTGATGCGTGACGAATAACTCACCCGGTCAACTTTATTTGTTGTTTAATTGATCGTGAAGTATTTTCACATAATTCGTATATTAATAACTAATCAACAGCTGTTCTGTGTACAACTATGCATGTTCTTACAAGATGCTTTCTTAACAAAGCGACTAATTAAGTGCAAAACTAACGATGAAGAATGAGCTGCACGATGTACTGTTCTAATCAAAATGCAGAAAACCACTTTAAAGAGTGTTAAACAGTTTAGGAATGAACCAAAACTATTGCTAAAATTCATAAGGCTCTGATTAGACTGATGTACAGGCAGACAAAGAAAGAAGTTATTTTTCAGGCACTGCCAGGCACCGTACCGCCTTGTTGCTATGACTATATTAAATTCCATGAATCTCTGATATGGTGGTAAATATTAAATTATCCTCTTATGCGGTCCTCTGGGACTGTGTCTGTGAATCGCGTTTAAGCAATTAACCATGTAAAATAACACTATAGCGAAAGTGAGGATTTTTAACGAAAATTAAACGGGCCTATTAACTTGCACTGCATGAAATGTATAGCTCCTACTAAGACAACCCAGAACTTCTCTATATAAGGCATCGCTGCCAACAGCATTACTTCACTTTGAATATAGCCTATTTTCTGACACAAGAAAACCTACTGACCGTATGATGACAATCTATATAGGCCTGTTCGTTTCAACTATGGATGACTTTGAAGTCTACATATCCCACTGAATATCAGTTTCGCCTCAAAGGACAGAGAGAGCCGAAATGGGAATAGTCTTAAAATCCCTGGTAAGTCAAACCTTGCCTTTTTTAAAAGAATTTTAAGCTTCAGCAGTTCACACACATTCACAGACTGAAAATTAATATTAATGGCTAGATTTCACAATGTGGCATTATCACACAGAGCGATGGGTGGGCATGCCATCTGGGTTTTGGCAGGTATTAAATGTAATCAAAGGGATTACGTCTCTGTGAGCGAAATTATAAACGTGAGTACTGGATCTTCCACAGAAAGCAACGGTGTGTGAGTGTGTTAAACACAGGAAAAGAAGAGGGAGAGAGAGGGGAAGGGATGAGAAAATCAGATAACCTGTGTGAGTTGGTTACATGTGGTCATACTGTAAGACATTAAGACAATTATTGTTTCCAGGTCACGCTTTAAAAGACCAATAAATAAACAATTGAAATATTATTGTGTAATCGTTGTTATTTGTATATTGTGACGAGCTTCACAAAAACAGCTGTCAAGAACATGGAGTCTTCGTCTGTCTGTGGAAGATTTATGTCACGTTTAATAACGCAATAGTTGTTATTCTCACAACTATTGCATTATTAAATAGTTGTGAGTAATCAATAGTTGTAATCAATTATGATACGATTAATAAGTTTATCTTTAAATCTAATGTTTTCGTTTATTTTCCTGTTCATGGATAGCGATCCATGAAGAAATACTATGTTGCTTTTAAAATAATGCGCTAAAAAGACGCATAATTCTGTAAAGTAGATGGTAGCAAGTATCTCTACACGACAAAAAAGCGACACCACAGTTCTCTATAGTTTTATCAGCATCACAGTACTGACCTGTACAGTTTAAATATCTATTAAACAAGGATCATTTTTCTGTTTTTAGCCTAATTAGTTATCAGTGACCAAAGTAAAAGTATATTATGCTAAATAGTATTTATATAGAACATTGGGTTTACTTGTAAACCATGCAGGTTAAAAGAAGTTAAAGGTTTAGCCTACAGTAAAAGCGTACATAATTATAATGTGCGAAAAATAAAAAACAGCTGAATTAACATTAGCGCTATGAAAGCGAGAAAAACATAATATAAAAGCCATTGTTGAAAAGTTCTGGTGGACGTACAGACGCGGACTCCGGGTTGGCAGATACGGAGAATGTCAATATGTTGAAAAATCAATTTGTTGTGGTCCAAGCTCCCTCTAGTGCTCAAAATTATAACGACGAGTGCTGTCTCTACAGTCTTTTCATTAAAAAAATCAACCTTGGGAAAAAGATGAACGAACCAACATGCTTTAACGTCATTACACTATTAGATTAAACACAGTTGCCAGACAAAAATATACTACAACTATAAATAATACATTTTACAGCGCTATACGTTTAGGATTTAAAAACGGAAATCAGTTTTTGTGTGAGTTGTAAACGTACATTTTCTTATATTTAATTGTTTTAATACAACTTAGTCTTTAAAAAATATGTGTTCTGCTTGTTTGCTTAATTTTATTCAGCTGTGTATCTATCTATTTACGTCATGTTTGTTTGTTTGAATAAGCTGATCATTATACAAAACACACCGCAGTGTGACGAAATGGTGGAGGACAGAATATGAAGGTTTACTTTTATACAGTTATTATTATTTTAGTGTTGTTAGACGAATATGGTGATGATCATCAGAAAATGTAATAAGAGAATATGAAACCTAAATGGTCCTAACACGTCTTTCGTATAAGAACTGTGCAACCCAAAAGCTGTACGCCTTCTCGAAGCTTTATATAATGGGGCTTATCAGACGTTAATTATCAAAACAAAAAATAAAGAATATTTATAATTATTTTTTTAAATGTGTTTTGTGTTGTTCAAGCATTTATTTCAGTTTATTAAATTATCTTGTGTATTTCGAATTTTATCGCCGTTTATATATCACTGATAAATCACTGATAACTCGTAATTGAATGTAAACGAGTTGATTCAGACAGCGAATTGTTAAGTAAATTATTGATATTAATTCTGAAAAAAAGAGGAGGCTACAATGTAAGGCATGAAAATAAATTTTAGTATTGACTAAAATTTAGAACTGCACTGCAAGTTGAGTGTTTTGTTATATGCACTATGTAATCTAATTTTACAAAGTCAAAAACAGAACTTAGTTAGATTGTCTTTGTATATCATTTCTACCTAGCAATAATGGCAAATAAAATTGGTTTAAAAATATTGGTTTGAGGAATTCATCATTGCTTCAGAACCATGGACAGCGACAACGAAGAAGAAACTCTAGCAAACGATTCCCACAGTGACAGTAAGTTTGGCCTCAAATACATTTACGTTTTCACATTTCATACATTTGTGTGTATACAGGGGAAACATTCTCAAAACAGGTTTCAAACAGCCAAGACTGAGTAGAAATACCGCAAGGGAAATTTGCTTCACTGAATCACATGTACATCAACCATATGCCCAGCTACAAAGAGAATCCGGTTAGAATACAACGAACTTTGGATACAACGAACTGAGTCTAGTTGCTAAATGTTTTAAAGCTGCATTATAATCACATTTGAGCATACGACGCGTGTACATTGCGTGTGGAAGACGTTCAGCTACTTAACTAAGTTAAACAATGTCATGAAATTAAAGAAAACAAAAAAACCCAGATCAGAACGCGAGCTCAGCAGGTGCCCATTTCGGCTCATTTCATGTTGATACGTTGGAGAATCTATGAATGATTGAAATCTATAGAAGCCGTTGAGTGACGCAAGTTCTTTTCCTCCTTTCACTTTGTGCTTTTTTTACACACAATCATTTTTTTAAATCCTGTTCTCACCTAAAATCAAAGTAAAATGGATATTATCATTAAAATGTTCATAACTAAAATTGTTACACAATGTGAAGTTTGGAAATTGTGTTAAAAAATATTAAAAGACATAAATGAAGTCTTCATTTTTAGTCTTCATTTTCTTCGACCGAAAGTATTAAAAAGGCACAAACGTTTTTACACATTCACCTGCAACATTGAGGGGATTACTGTACAAAGGAAGTCTTCAGAGAAAAGTAAGGCGTGGAGTATTGAAGGTCGACGTTAAAGGAAGTTTTTCTCAACTGAAAGTGTAAAAGTGCAAAGTAACCGAAAACACATAACGTGGTAAAAGTGTGGATAACAATGTTTCTAACCTCCACTATATGTAAACCATATCACACAAGAACCAGTTTAAACCTATTATCTTGTATTGATATTTATAATAAAGTGTGATGACTCCTTAATATAATGACTCCACAAACAATTTAGTCTATTCAACGTAAAATTGAAAGTTGTAAAATTGCATGACACTCCAACTGTTTTCAATATATTGTGAACACTGTGATGATGTTGTCATACAACGTTCCCAAGATTGCAGTGAAACTGTTGAAGTTCTTTATTTTTCCAAACCCATAAATGGTCTTCTAGAATATATTTTAATGCACAATACTCCTGTATTGGATACACAGCATGGGAAAAGAGGAATATGCAACAACCCAGGTATACGGTATAAGCAGATATTAGTATGGTGCCGAAAGGTGCAATGGTGCCTAATAAAAATGTATTAGTCCACAAAAAGCAACCAAAAATGTTATACGATCTAACACATCTGTCGTGTAAATATTATGCGGTCTTATTTGGATATACATTGAGTAATTGCGCTAAGCCACAAAAATTAGCCACTAGATGGTGCTGTGGACAAATGATTATGCAAGACACAAATGGAACGGTTTTGTCTTGTGTCAAATCGATTCTATCGAAACATACAGTTCATATCTAATCAGACGTATTAAGCTTTATAAAATCGTGTGTGCTATACAGATTATTAGAAGCATTTCTTTTTAATCAATAAATGCATTTTTACTCCCTATCAATCATATGAATAGCAAGAATGGAAATCATTTTTTATAAAAAACGTAAGTACATCTAGGCTTTGGATAAACGCTCATAATAGTCTGTATCGTCCACCCAATTTGGTAAAGCTTAATATTAAACACATTTTTAACCAGGGATTTCAAGTTATAAAACATGCACATTTTTTATAAATACAAAATACACATCTATGACAGACCACTGGCAAGAGCCACTAGATGGTGCTGTAGATAAAATATAATAACAAAAATTCATTTTTTCCCAAGCCTGCATTATGTTTAATAGATTTAATAAACACTTTATTGCCAAGCCTGTATTATGTATAATAGATTTAATAAAACACATGTGAAAGTTAATATTTAGCTAGAAGCAATAAGCTTTACCATATCCAGTACGTTATATAGCTTATAATAAACATTGATACATTAACGTGTGTTAGAAACATCTTGTCTCAAACGGTCAGCTGCATATTGTCTATCCTGGGCAACTACAGTGGAAGCGTTTCTGTAGGCAGAAGTCGGATGTCACCTACACGCTAAACCTAAGCGACCCTGAGAAACATTTTCCAGATTTAAAGGCGCGACACAACAAACTCTCCCACCTAACCTATTCCTACTTTTCACCACGTTATACAAAGCGCCCCAAAAAAATTAAATGAAAATTTTAGCATTTTATTTAATATTTTTTACCATTTTTAGAAATATTTCACAACTATGACAGGTATCTTTGAAAACATTTATTTTCTGGCATTGGGGCGCAGAGCATGTCGGGAAACGCTTCTCCGGTGGGCGCCATATTGGAGCAACAACTATTGTTATAAATTGAGACGGGGCTGCTGCTGGCTGAGTTTACATGTTTTTTGCGAGTTTGTTTTGAAAATATTTGGAAAGTACTACGCAAGGTCATGAAAGAGATGTCAACGTAAGTGCTCCGTGCGCTCATAATGACATTAGGGGGGTAAACAGCGTCGTTAGCGCGGAAAACTGGATGCTAAGCTAGTCAATCCAGTTTGTTGCGCTAACGGTTGAGCTAACAGAATGAACACTGTAACACAAAGCGTTTTGCGTGTGCTTTTTAATAAAAGTAACTACTCGCACACATTCTGTACGGTAGGTACTCATGCATTTAGTCTGGTACGTGTAGAGATGAATTTTGATGGTGTTATGCCAACAGCTGTGTCTTTGTTTACAAAAAAGTGGTCAGTGCTAACAGTGTTAACGGCGGTAACCAGCGTGTTTTGGTGCTTGTTTACGTTTCAATAAATGATCCACCTTTCAATTCAACACAAAAAACAAGCATTTATTTGATCTGTTTTGACAATCACACAGAAAAACGCCTTGTATACGTTCTGAGACTCGTTTACGGGCGTTCTACGTTGTTTATATATGAATACATCTGTTGTTTAAAGTGTTCCCTGACGAAGTGGTAAAATGATTGTAGGCTTAATACACTTTTTTTGCCAAGTTTTGTGATATTTGTTGGCAACCTAAAGTTTCGTGTGTTTTAGTGCTTTTAAACACGCAGTAAATGTGCATTGTGTTTTGTGCTGCTGTTTATTTGCAGGACGGGTAATAGTGCGCTTGGCGGGCAGCAGCCTCGGAAACATTATGGCATCACATCTTCGATCAGCCTGGCCTTTCCCAGAGAAATAGATCATATCTACACTCAGAAGCTCACTGAGGCTATGAAACCTTTTGGAGTGTTTGAGGGTGAAAATGAACTCAATCACAGGTGGGCAAAGGGCTAATGTTGCTGGGTTATCCCCTGGTTTCCAGACAGGCAGATTTTTTTAGTGGTTTATGCACTGCAGGCAGTCACATCCACCGCTCTTGATACAATCTGTATATTATTTTGATCAAAGTACTAATGTAGAGCTTTGAAAAAAAACTTGACACAAAGTTGACCATCAGGATTGCTATAGTGCCCTTTATGTGTTCAAGCAGCTACTGCTAGATAATCTCGTGAACAACACTGACCTTGAACATGTTTGCATAGTCAAAATTAACGTGTCAGCTCCCCCACTGATGTGCTTGTATGTTCTCAGAACATTCCTTATTAGATCAACTTTCTGTATCTTACAGATCGGTCAAGATCATCGTCTAGTTAATAAATGTAAGATATGTGCAATTAAATATGTGCAAAGAAAATTGTGTATGCTCTTTGCTTTTCACCAATGGTTTGTGGCATTTAATCAGTTTCGTTTAGTTTTTGCTGAAGTATTTGTGTAATTAGTGTAGAATTATTCTTTAACAATGCTAAATATGTTTTATAGACAGTCATTGCAATAAAATATGACCATTATGCCATAATTTGGGTTACAATAGTAATTATTAGTTGAGTGATTAATGTGTCTGATTTACTTTTACAAAACAAATGCACAAAAAACTTTTGGATTTGAAAAGGATTTAAGTTACAAAAAACCTTCAGAAAAACTGATGTTGTTTTTTTTTTTTTTTCATTTTAATGTGGTTTGATTGGCTGCTGGTTAAACAAAATGTCCTGTTAATCTCTTATGATCATTTTTATTCAAAAGATATACATATAATTTACCTACATGCTGGCTGATGCTAAATTTATTGTAATGTTTTTTTAAAAAAACATTAAAGTAATAACTTATTGAATGGCAAAGCTAATACTAATTGTTTACTTTTAAATCACACAACTGTGTATGTTTCAGTATATTTCATTGAGGTTGTTCATCAGAGTAACCACAGTGTGTGTGTGTTTGCCTCATTTTCTAAAGATTGGTATCGAGGTAATCACTGAAAAAAATCACTATCTGGTTCTTTTATTGGGAAACTTGTGTAGTTACAATTTTTCATTTAAATTTAATCCTTTATATTTATAACATAAAATAATCCCTGCTGCCAATGTGTTACAGCCTAGTGTCTGAGACATTTGTAAACACTTTGAGGACCATTTTAATTGTGTTCTTTGCAGACTTGCTGTTCTTGGGAAGCTGAATTCATTTGTGAAGGAGTGGATTGCAGAGATTAGTGAATCAAAGGTAAAGAGTGCTCCCCAATCTTAGCTGTTTTGTCTTGACCATGGTGTTACATAATGCTTTTCTAAACCAGTACCTCCTTTCTCACAGAATCTTCCACCATCAGCAGTGGTGAATGTTGGTGGCAAAATCTTTACTTTTGGCTCCTACAGGCTGGGAGTCCACACTAAAGGTACATTTTGGTGAACCTAGCATTAGAGAGACTTTCAAAGGTCAGACACTCCCTGTCTATCTGCTATCTGTATTTACCACAGAGCAAAATGTACTCTTTGAATATCAACGTGTTTTTGCTTTGCTTCAGGTGCTGATATAGATGCACTGTGTGTTGCCCCACGACATGTTGAAAGAAGTGACTTTTTTACGTCCTTTTTTGAAAACCTAAAGCGTCATGATGAAATTAAGGATTTACGGGTGAATACCTTTACCAGTCTTCATGATCCCAGTCAACATCTCTACTATCTTGTTTTCAGAGTAATTTTAAATCCTGTGTGTAATTTCATTTCAGGCTGTGGAGGATGCTTTTGTACCAGTGATCAAATTCAAGTTTGATGGCATTGAGGTAAAGCAGATATTGTCAAGTTGTTTATATGTAACCTGATTGAGATTTTTGCGCTTAATCTGTTGTTCTACCTAGATTGATCTGCTGTTTGCAAGGCTTGCTTTGCAGTCCATTCCTGATAACCTGGACCTGAGAGGAGATTCCCTCCTCAGAAACCTGGACATCAGATGCATTCGCAGTCTAAACGGTAACCTCAAGTTTCATTAACCAGTTTCATTAGATTCATCAGACTGCTTCCATGCTTTATGTGAAAATCCATGCAAACTTGGTTGTTTCATAGATTCTCTCTTATTTTTTACAGGTTGCCGAGTTACTGATGAGATCCTGTACTTAGTGCCTAATAAAGAGAATTTCAGATTAACATTAAGAGCAATTAAACTGTGGGCCAAACGTAAGTCTGTTTTGAAGCTCGTCTATTGAATGGAGCAATGACAATAGTCTGATTTAAATCAGCACCGTAACTCTGTGTGTAAGAACATGTGCGCTGACAGCAAAGCTGTGGTTTACATTTTCTGGTTTTATATTCTACATTTTAGCTTGACAAGCAGGTTTATGTGCTTGATAAGTGTTTGGAAGGTTGCAATGAATTCAATGTAATTTACTAAACTTTCTACTTTTGTAGGCCGTGGAATCTATTCCAACATGCTAGGCTTTCTGGGTGGAGTTTCCTGGGCTATGCTAGTGGCCAGAACGTGTCAGCTATACCCAAATGCTGTTGCTGCCACGCTAGTGCACAAATTTTTTCTGGTCTTCTCTAAATGGTGAGTTCCCAGCAAATCATGTGATAGCATGCTATTCCATATATTGATTTCTATTTAATGTGTATTTTGAATTTTATTAGGGAATGGCCAAACCCTGTGCTTTTAAAACAACCTGAGGACAGTAATTTGAATCTGCCAGTCTGGGACCCGCGGGTTCGTGTTTTTATGCTTTGTTCAAATGAATCAAGCAATATTTATTGTAGAAAAGTGTGTTTGTAAAGGCTTCTTGTCACTGTTTGGCAGTTGTCAATGCACTAAATATGTCCTAGGAAATTGTACTAAATCTGTTGTCATACACTCAGGTGAATCCCTCAGACAGGTACCATCTGATGCCAATCATCACTCCAGCATATCCACAGCAGAACTCAACTTACAATGTGTCCACTTCCACACGCACCATCATGAATGAAGAGTTCAAGAACGGTGTGTACTTGAAATTAAAGCTGTTTTTTGTCTACATAAGATTAAAGTTGGAATGATGTTTTGTTTCCTTGAGATTAAAGCTGGGCCGATGTTTTGGTAATTGTTGGTTGTATCACCTAACCATTGCTCACGTTTCATACCTTTTTATTTCTATCTTAAGGTCTCACTGTAACTGATGAAATTCTTCAGGGCAAAGCTGATTGGTCCAAGTTGTTTGAACCTCCCAGCTTTTTCCAGAAGTACAAGTAAGTGGATTCTTACAGTATCATATTGGAGATCTATAACACAGGGATTCATGTTGACATTGAATGTTAATTTCGTGTAGGCATTACATCGTCCTCACTGCCAGTGCATCCACTGAGGAGAACCACCTAGAATGGTAGGAACACAGAAACAATACACCAATGCGGTCATTTTGAATGACCCTTGTTGTGTCAGTTGATTTTAATAGAAGATTTGTTGCTGCACGATTTTGTAAAACGCTTTTGAAAAATTGCACGATTTTGTTAATTCACTGTTTACAAATGCACGTTCTTTCCTCCTCAGGATCGGACTGGTGGAATCAAAGATAAGAGTGCTGGTTGGAAATTTGGAGCGCAATGAGTACATCACTCTTGCCCATGTGAACCCACAGTCTTTTCCTGGGTTAAAAGAGAACCACAGCGAGTAAGTAACACATGGGGAGTGGGTAGCATGACCAAAATCTATCTGTCCTAGTATGAGTAGATTTGTTGCATTAATAACAAATGTGCATGTTGTGGAATTATGTACGTTAGGGGTATAAGTGGTCTGAAACACATCTGTTGGGGTGATGCTTACATTTATCTCTTGAGATTAATTGGGTTTAGGTTGTCTCAAAGTTTGCCTAAAATTGAAAACAGAAAGTTGGTATGCTGGAGACAATTGCTAGTTATCAATCTGCTTAATATAAATTGCCACACTTCTGTTTTTACAGGAATGAATTTGTTTCCATGTGGTTCATTGGTATCAGCTTCAAAAAGCTGGACAATTCTGACTGTGTGAATATTGACTTGACCTTTGACATACAGTCCTTCACAGACACTGGTAAGATGAATTGCATCTCAGTTGTGTTTTTCTCTCCTAGATCTTTGTTAGACTTAAAACACCAGGGATTGTTGAAATACTTGAAAGCTGTGTTTTGCTGTAGTTTATCGGCAGGCTAGCAACATTAACATGCTGAAAGATGGCATGACCATTGAGGCTACACATGTGAAGAAGAAGCAGTTGCACCATTACCTGCCACCTGAACTTGTGCAGAGGAAGAAAAAAGTACAACTATATTCTCATACTTGATAGCACTGCACTATTTACAGCCCTTATTATCTAAAGCTACATTTCTAACCCGTCTCTCTTTTGAGCAGAGTGTGGGAGATATTAACCGGAGTTCAAATGGTGGTGGGTCGAAGCGCTGCTCTCTCGATGTCAGTCACCTGGACAGCTCCACAGACACAGGCACTCCCTTTAGCTCACCCCCACCAGTTAGCAAACCATGCCAGCCAGACTCTGCACCTGAAGACAGGTAGTGTTGCTAATCTTATGAAGTAGAAAAATGATTGGTGTGCATGATTTTAGCTGGTTTGGAACAGAAAAGTTCTGAAAAGTTTTCTTTATGATGATTTCTTGTGTGATTTTCTATTGACCTGCCAAGACTAGCTGTCAGAGAGACTTAACGACTTATTTGCCTAAAAGCATTTAAAGCGTGGGTCACAAAGTACAGTAATTACCCGCAAGAGACAAACCACCATGTCACTAGAGGTGGTAACTTGGAAAAGCGAAGTGGAAAAAAGAATGACAATATTACTCTAGTTTTAACATAAGTGTGCATATTTGAAATGTCACAGGTTTCACACCGGTTGTCATGGATGTATTTGTGGTCAAGCACTGTTTTTTTTTTTTCTGACTTGATTTGGAAATATGCAATGTTGAGTTGTTAAGATAGCAGTTATGTAAAAATGCTTATAAATTATTGTAACAGAATCAAGATTCAGGGTTTATGTGTTTAAATATTTTCAAGAGTATTAAATTACTCTTGAAACGCTTGATACTCTTGAAACCCTTGTTTCTCATAGCCAAAGAAATGTTTATGTTGATGGTATATTTTTTCCAACTTTTTTTTTTCAGTAGTACCAGTCCTTCCCAGAATCCAGTCCTTGTATTCCCAGACAGCTCCCCTGCATCAGAATCATCACCTGCAGCAGAACAGGGAATGTTCATTCCAGTCATTGGCTCCAGTAAGTGCCAGCAAAGTTGGATTCAATGCGTTTTCATGTGATTAACCATAACATTTGTCTTATTTAGGGGAAAACATTTGTCAGTAGTTTGTATGCTGCATTCATCTTGATTCTGAACTCTTTTCCTTCAACTGTTCTTTCTTTTAGAGCCCATTGCCACTTCAGTGTCCAAGCCTGCAGAAACCCCCACCGGCAACACCATTCCAACAGTGGTGGGCCGCAGTGTTATACCACGCATGACCTCACCCTCCTGTAGCCCTACTGAACTCCCCAACAGCCTCAATGGAGTTGCCTCAAAAAGACCTCATTCTCCATCTCTGGAAGAGTCACCTAAGAGACACAAAGATACGGAGGTATCTTCAGTGACATGTACTCTGAGGATAGCCATTCATGCTGTGAATGGTTACTGTGAATGTGAGGCTGTCAGTCACAAACATCTTAGATTTACATTCATTCATTTAGCAGACGCTTTATCCAAAGTGACTTACAAAGAGCGAGCACATTTAACATTTACAAGTAGGAATAGTACTGATGCTTGGGAAAGTATGAACAGTGTAAGAGGAATTTTGTTTTTAAACAAGGTTAAACGAGAACATTAGGGATTAGTCAGGTGTCCGGGAAACGGGTGTCTTGCTCAACATCGCTTTTTGTGTTCCACTTGAGAGAAAAGTAATGGGTTTGGAACGTCATGGGGTTGTAGTAATTGGTTATAGAACTGTTTTTTTAACTATACTTTTTAATGCATGATGTTCATGAATTTTGTTTCAGGACGATGATTCTGCATTTAAAGAACCACACCCTGTGACTAGCAATGGCCTGGATGCAGGAGATGGGCCGACAGTGGTGAGGGTTGTTGTTCTCTTGTTCTCTGTATTGCATTAGCCTCAGGTGCTGACCATGTTTGAATCATTATCCTGAAACTGTTTTGTTGCAACAAACTCGGTAAACATTTACACAGCGATGTTTGTGCGAAAACAAAACTGTTGAAAAATGTGTTTGCTGCAGATGGGTCTTGCCGCATTAAAACCTATGCCAATACCGACAATTGATACATCAAGAACGCAGGTAATTGCCATGTGGTACTTATCAATGTACAATCGGAATCAAAATGATTATTTGCAGTACTGTATGTTAGCCTGTCTTTTGTGTTGTCAGAGACTGTCTAGTAAAGAACTTCCAGATGCATCTTCACCAGTCCCCACAAGCAATCTCCGCGTGATTAAAAACTCTATCAGACTCACGCTAAACCGATAACAGTGAGCTCTCTTAAGGTAACATTCATTGTTGCTGTTGATGCCTCTCATGGGTTTGCCCTTTAATTTTTACTCTCTTTTTTAACATCTATCTGCACAGGTTGTCCCTTAAAGAGAGGGACCACCCTTGTAACAGCAGTGCTGCTTTTAAACTCTGCTACTGATATTTGGATGGTCTTCCTGCTTGTTACAAAGGTATCAGTGTAAAGTGTTGGAGAATTAGTTGGAGTTTTTTTAATGCCTTACTGTCACAATGCTTGCTTGCTGTTGATTTGATCTTTTGAAACAGATTGTACAGTAGATGTAGTTTGTACATAACTTTAAAATCATTGTTAGTCTTTCTATGCCACTTTAATGTAGTTTTTAATAAGAAAAAATGTAAAAAAAAATTGTCCTGTTTGTCACTGTAAATGAAATTCTTCATTGTTTGTAGAAGGTGTTCCTGCGACACAAAAATCTTTTTTGTAATCACTGTATTGGTTCTGGTACAGTTTCTGGGAGGACCTTTTGTGTGGGGTGTGTGTGTGCGCGCATGTGTGAGGGACCAGCACTGGTAATTAAAAATCAGTCCCCAGTTACCTACCACAATCAACTCTGCTGTCACTCAGTAGTTCTGTTCAGCTCGGAGCAAAAGAACAGTTTTACATCTGGGTTTGGTGGTAGTGGTATGTTGGACCTCTCTTTCAAGGCAGTTTGGTTTGGTTTTTCCATGAGTTCAGTATTCAGTGATTCCAGAGTGAGTGGTGTTTTTGTGTGCATGTGCATGACTGTAATTCCCTGCGTCTAGGGCATCACCCCTGCGCCTCCCATGGAGGTCTGAATGGCAGTGTCTCCTGAACTTCAAGAACAGACTAAATGAGATTTCTGCCCTCTTTTCATAATTTCCCTTTTTTTTGCTCCACAAGCCTCCTGCCCTGTTGGGCTATACAGAGAAGTATCTGTGGATTTAAAAAAATAGGCTTTTCATTTTGGGGTTTCTTTACATATTTATTTGTACTATTATAATTTTTTTATATCACAGGTATAACAGCTGGATTTCTTCTAGACATATTTTACATTGTGATTTATTCCTGTTACCTTTAGGACATTTTAAAAGAAAATCCACTTGTCCTGTTCATTTCTCTTTTCTTTTTTTTCTGTAGGGCAAAGGTTGTATTGGAAAAGATATTTTTGTATGTATTATAAACTGCCTTTACATTTAAGAACATAAAATTCACAAAACCCCAGACTGTTCTCCTGTCCTTTTTATCCAGCTTTTTATTTTGCATAAGAATTGCCTATGCGAATTGTACTGGACAGCGAGGAGTTTACAGAAACACAAGAACACTGAACAGAGGGAAATTCGTACGCTTTTTTCTGCATATAGTGTAGGCTATCAGATCTTAGTAGAGCTGTCTTACTGATTGACATGACGTCACCTATGGGCCATACCTGTGACGTACTACCACAATGAGGTTGTAAACACTGCTGGCGTGTTTTCATACTTTGAACACTACTTAAGCTGCGAATTGCTGTAGTTTTTTTATGCGTAAATCTTTAAAATTGGTAGATTAAGATTCAAAGTGATTTTTTTTTTAATTAGTACATCTCTGTTGTTGGCAATAAACTTCCTTGTTCGTGGGAGATTCCCACGACGTGCAGGGGGATTACCCTTAACTTGAATTTAATGTTGCGTGAACCTCGGTAAATAAGTGGCATCCATATCAATATACAGTATGAATGGTCAGCATTCGTTTTAAAATTCTGATTCTAAGCTTAACTTTCAGAAAAGTTCATTCACAAAAATAAAATCAGAAATCGATCCTACGTTATTACGTACATGATATAACGTAGTAAAGCGTACCTGCCATTTATGTCTTGACAACAGACATTGTTTAATATGCAGGGATGCATAAACAGTAAACTTAAAACTCCCAACTAGTGATTTTCTGATCAGCAAGTGAACTAATTGTATATTACGCAAGATTTCAAATGCATACAATATATACATTTTTTTTATTTCACGAGTAGCTATTAAACATGAACAGTTACTACAAGTATCTTACATCTTTTATTTTGTACAATAAATCTGCCAAATTTGAAATCGACTTAGCGCTCGGCACATTCCCCGTGTGATTGGCTGCGCGTTCCCTGGGAGGGCGTGTCTGTGGGTGGAGGTAGTGTATATAGTGGGGAATTCCCAGGCGTTTGTCTGTACACTTTTCTGTGTGTGCAAGTGATACTGTATCTGTTGAGCACTTCAGATCGCGGACACATTCAGTAAACGCAAGAGAAGAAGAGTGTTCGCAAACATGGATGGTGAGTTCCAGTATTTAATTTTATTCGTGTAACTGTTAGTCTTTCTTGCTCGGTCTTGTTGTTGTAAGTTTCATTTTGCAACGCCACCAATTAATTTCCAGATTTGTTATGCGGTATCCAGATAAATAGGAACAACAGATCAATTGTTTTTAAAGACATGTTTAAATAGCTCGTTAAAGATGCTTTAACTGCAAGCGTATAATAATTCTAATGATAATTTTCTTATTTGGAATCGGTTTCTGTCTTATTTTGTCATTTTGTGTTTTGTCATATTTGGTAGTTGTTTGAAAATCTTTATAATTTGTTAGCCACTGCCCACATGCCCTGTATTTAAAAAAACATACAGGTTTCTAGTTTTAAATATGAGAGAAAATTGTATATAAAGAAAATCATGGAAACAAAGATCCTTCTTATCACCTGAAAACGAAAGATTTCTCACGTTAAAGATTGTTTTGTATTTATATACATAGATTCCATTAACCGCCAGTCCACGATGTACAAATTAACACCAGGAAATAAAAATGAGGAACTTTAGAAATGTGTTTCAGCCGTCAAATTCTCCTATGCACGTTTTTTCTGTGTTGACTGATAACGTAGTTTAATTAATAAAATACCATATCAATGTTTTCCTACACAGCGCATCTTCTCTCAATGCACAGGGACCCCCACCTAAGTAAGTACATGACACAACATCTATTCCGAGTGTAAACCGTTTCCTGTCTCAACAAGTAACATGTTTTGGGTTGAGCTTAGGGTGGATCACAAATTCTGATTAATCATCGAATATGTTTAGACGTCACAGGTTACAGCTGTAAAGTAGATGTTTAGATTTACATGACTTTTCTCTTTTGTTTGCTATGTGTGGTGTATCTACCCTAGAGGCTGCAGAGATAAAGATGTGACTTCCTGTAAATGACACATCTTTGAGCAAGCAGTAGCGAGTGACGTTTAATACATATCATGAATTTATCTCAGGAGAGCATGATCAAGCATTATAACCCGATGTAGTTTCTTTCTCATCTTGTTTTGTGATCATTCAGTGCCAGGATGCATAGGTGTTTAGAACTTACCTGTTTGTGTAAATTATAACAGTGTTATGAAGATGTTAAGAATGACCGGAAATATTGCGTAAGAAGTGCAGCTGTGTGTGCAGGTGTTTGAAGAAGGGCTGATCATTGTATATGCGTATTGGTATAATGGCACCTGGGTGAGCTCAAAGTGGGTCTGTGCTGACAGGTGCAGAGAGCTGGAAATTATTTACCGTCAGGATGTGATGTTTGTGGTCAGGTTATGGTCAGGTTCTGTGAAAGACAGATGTTCCTGCAGGTGTTTCAAACTCTACTTTTGTTTTTTCTTTATTGTTGCCATTTTAATGAATAATAACACTCACTTTTTACTTTAAATGTTTTTTGCATGCATATCTTCCGTTTTTGACTTAAAACGGCACTTTATGAAAATGTGAATGTTCGATCTTGAACTGAGTTTATATGGAGTTCAAATCTGTGATACTGACTGTGATCATTGCGCCTGGTCTTCATGCAGTGGGAGAACCCTGCGTTCAGATGTTTGAGCAGCCCAGACAGAGAGGCATGCGCTTCAGGTACAAATGTGAGGGTCGTTCAGCAGGCAGCATTCCAGGAGAAAGAAGCTCTGACAATAACAGAACATACCCCAGCATTCAGGTACAGCAGGGGCTTTTACTGACCTGTTTTGAGACACTAACAACTAACATTCTCTTTAAGCATTTCCATGAAAGGTATGTTGTCAGAATTTTTAAAGTTGTTCTTCCCTTCCTATCAGATTCTAAATTTTAACGGTAAAGGCAAAGTTCGTGTTTCCTTGGTGACCAAAAGCGAGCCATACAAACCACATCCCCATGACCTGGTGGGTAAAGACTGCAAGGACGGTTATTATGAGGCCGAATTTGGACCAGAGCGCCGGGTCATTGCGTAAGTTGATGCTTTTATAAAAAACTGCACACTCTGTGAATAACGGCATATAGAAGTAAAACCAAAGATAATATTTGCATATTTAGCTGTAATCTTATTTTATTCTGTTACCCTTTCCTCCTAATAAAATGAAACATCTCTGTGGCCCACATCAAAGTCATTCCAATGTGCTTTCCGTATTACTCCAACCCACACACACGCACACCACAGTTCTCTTCTGAAGGGCTGTCCATTCTTCTTTTTTTTTTAAATGATGTTGTTTCACAGTATGAATCCATGAGGGGATTCCCCTTATATGCAAAATGAGAGCCTCAGAGCTTCAGCCTGCCCTCAATTTTAAACAGAATGCCAGTTTGGTTAGTTTTAACCTCAGTCTTCCTGTTAGCGTTAGTCTTTGGGATTAGATGGAAAATAACGAGGTAAACAAATCTGAGCACTTAAAACAAGACGATACAGATTGTTAACAGGTTGTTTACCTTTTTCCAGTTTCCAAAACCTGGGCATCCAGTGTGTGCGGAGGAGAGAAGTGAGGGATGCCATAATGCAGAGGATCACGCGAGAAATCAACCCTTTCAGTGGTAAGAACCGCCAGCCCCCCATTTTTCCAATAGCTTTCTGTTTATATTTTTCCTGACCGAGTTCCTTAACTCTCATTATCAGTTACTGTATGGAAAATGTATTGCCAGCAACATCACGCTGTTTAAAATCATGAACGCTTACACGTTTTTCTCTCTCCTGCCTCCGATACTGTATGACACAAACTGACATCTGAATCTGACAATGTAATTAGGATAGGAAAAGAATCACTTCTCTTTATTTAGTGAACACATTGCACAACTGGCTGCGGTATTGTGTGGCATATGATCAGGGGGAATTTATTAAGATGGGGAGGAAGGGCTTCTGTTTTTGCTATGAGAATCAAGAGGAACTATGAACTACACATTTTTTTGTAGTTGTAACTTGATTGTGATAATTGTAACTTTAACAGTTTTATTGCCATTAGCCTGCTAGTATAAAAACAGGCATATAATCGAAGAATTGTTTCCAATCTACTGTGTAGATAGTAGACAGCGTGGAAATGATACATTTTAAAATTATATATAATTATTTTCGTTCAAATTTGTCTTGCAGAGCCCAAACTTGTCATTTATCAAATTTATGTACATATTGATTTAACACACAGTATCAGTATCGCATGACTTCATTGTCTAAATGGAACTTGATAATTATGGAAGTGCTGCAACAAGATGTCACACAATATGGTCGATGAATGTGTTAAATGTCAGATTGTGAACCTGACACTGTTTGCTTTCTCATGCTTATTCTGCTAGTCTCTGCGGTGATGGGCTGCTTGGGGGACGACTTTCACTTCTGCTGTCATAGCCAACTAAAGCTGTCTCTCTACAGTCCCCTGTAATTAGGTATAAATTAGTCATGGTGACAGCAGTAGTGAGATATTTTTGATATCTGATTTTGATATTTCTTTTGAAGTTTAATTATGTCATTCAGACGACCTGCCAGCAATGACCTCATTAGCACTTACGTTATCTCACAATGACTTAAATGATGACACGTTCGGCGTACAATGTATGATGTCAATAGCTTATACTATACAATATCTGTACGAAAAGGTGTTCGTTTCATCACGGTGTAAGAGAGTACAAAGCTGTACTCAAACACATGGCGCTGTACTCAAACACATGGCGCTGTACTCAAACACATGGCACCTGCGAGGTCGCCGAAAGCAGGATTTGCCATGATAGTGTTGCTTTGGTGCATTCGAGTGGGTGTTGAGTTCGGCGTGGTGTTATATTTCTTAGATGGTGGGTTCATGTGCCGAGACATGGGTGTCAGGGTTGGTAATAGTGGTGTGCCCACAAAATGGAGAATTTTCACCTGCCTGTCCCCACTTCTCTCTTTCTTTCTCTCTCTCCCTCTCTCTCTCAATACCCCTCTGTTAACCTTCCACCTGCCCACGCTAACTTAACCTAAATCACCACCCACCTGCTACTGCTGTCCACTCGTTCCTCTTGCTCTCTGACTTTAATAAATGCAGAAACAGAGGCGCACATACGCAAATAGACGTGACCACATCGCTCCTCGCCGTCGCCTTTCTCACACTGCACCTCTCACTATCTTCCACCCCCACTCATCTACTCTGTCTTTTCTGTATACATTTTTTTAATGTGTACATCTGTCCAACATGCCCCTCAGCATTCACCTTCTGTCTGTCCTCATCTCCACCTTTCTTTCCTTCTTCTGGGCTTGTGGTGCATGCAGAGGCATCTCTGCACGTCAGGACACCCGCCCCCTCGGTGCAGAGTCATCAGCGATACTCTGTCACTCAAGCTATCTCGCTCGAACCCACTGCAATATTTCCACCTCACACTTCACAAAGCTTATCATGACTGTGGGCGGGATTGCCGCGGGGTAAGCAACGACAGACTCCTGAGAGTGAGAGTGGGTGGAGATGCACACACTGAGAAATGTCTTCTCCAGCACCCGTGTGGGCGGCTGTGGGCTTGTAGGGCGACGTGTGAGTGACATATCTGGTAATGCAGCCGAGCTAAATCTGCAATGAGCATTTACGTGTTGCTTTTCTCTGACATGAAAGAGTTCGTCGGTGAGGTTCAGATGAACTGAAGGAGGTTTTTGATGCCTGGAGAAAACTTTCTGCTAGGTTTATTGTTAATCTCAGTGGCAGTTGCACAGTTGGCTTGTGACCAATAAACATTTGTATTCAGTCATGGTGTTTCAAATCCAAGCTACTGTTTTGCAATAAAGGCTTAAAACAAGGAGCGAATACTCAACTTACAATTTTAGGTTGTAAGAACATTTCCCTAAAGTTTCAAAATGTTAGTAATTAAGTAACACAAATGTTTTGAATGTTCTAGGAATATTCAACATCCAGTTTTTAGACCTTGTATTAACATTATCATTTGGTTATAAGAATGTTATTAAAAAAATATTCTGTAGAATTTTTAAAACATTCTACTTATAACTTTCTATAGTATTTTTTGATGCATTTGGCAGCTGCTTTTATCCAAAGCGACTTACAGTACATTCAAGTTATACATTTTGTCAGTACGTGTGCTATTTGGGAATTGAACCCACAACCTTCACACTGCTAATGCAATGCTCTACCAACTGAGCTACAGTAACACTGTTATATAAGTTATAACATTCTACTAACATTACTATAGTACAAACCTGCAATTGCCCCAGAGTTTGTGTTTTTAAGTGCATGCAGTTTTAACTTGTGTGTTGTGTGTGCACAGTTCCCCGGGAACAGCTGCTGCAGACTGAGGAGTATGATCTGAACGTGGTGCGTCTGTGCTTCCAAGTTTACCTGCAAGATGAGACTGGGCTGTACAACACAGTGCTGCCTCCCATTGTCTCTAACCCCATCTATGACAACAGTAAGTTGGCACACAGCATTATGGGTAACAAAATGCGTAATTATGGGTCATTTCTGTCCCATTAACAGCAGCAAACATAATTACAACTTGTTCATTTGACTGGATGGGCCATAACAACATTGGCTCAACCAATGGCGTGATTCTGGAACCTGTTTTTTAAAAGTAGAAAGGGAAGTGTGTTTTATGCAATGTGGTGGTTTTACTTGTGGCACAGAAATTGGAACAAACACTCATGAACCCCCGAATTCAACAGATGGGCAGATGTTTTGATGAATTTACTGTGTATGATTTGACCATTATGCAATGCACTTCTTCCGCGATGCATCTGATCATGAAAATGTAGCTGTGAGAGTGGCTATATGTTCACACTGTGCACTGCTTAGGTGACAGATCTGTCAGCATGCCACATCACACACTACAGGAAGTGAGCACGGTCCATTTCATCACTTCCTCACGTGATGGTGGTGTAAAGCATGAGCTGAACAGCAGCGCTTGCAGTTGTAAAGTGTTTTGTGTGGTTGTGCGATGCTAAATCTGGGTCTGACATAAAAACAAGCTCAGGCCATGACTGGGTTAAACTGTTAAAACTCTTTCATGTGCACGTAGGGGCTGGTATGCTAGTCTTTGCTAAGTTTGTAGACAGTTTAAAGTAAACTTTAAAAAAACACGTTTGAAAATATGCTGGCAGATGTATTAAAAAGAAAAGCGTAAGACCTGAAAGATTTTATGTAGTCTATGTTATGCTCGCTGCTGGTGTTGCTATGGTCAGCTGTGCTTTGGCAAAACAAAAATCAGACTCATACAAACACCAGAAAAGAGGAAGCAATGAACAACCACACCCTAAAATCACTTTAGCTGACTACTAAAGTCAGGACTTTAACATTTGAAACAAACTTTTTACATTTGAAAGTGTTACAGATACTTTGATGATAACAAACGATGCAGCAGATTATTTTCTGCTGATAAAGTGCATGCCTGCATTGTTTTCTTAAACCTTCTATTCTTTGATCTCAATGTTTTCAGGGGCACCAAACACAGCCGAGCTGAGGATCTGCCGGGTGAACAAGAACAGCGGAAGTGTCAAAGGAGGTGATGAGATCTTCCTCCTCTGCGATAAAGTGCAGAAAGGTAGAGGATTGTTTTAAACGTTGAAACACTTAAAGGTGCTTTAAGTGATCAGTCACTTTGCAGTCTACTGCTAAAAATAGCCATTGAATTAGGCCAACACAAACCCCTTCAACATGCCTTCACTTTACAACTCCGCCCTCGAATTAAACAACACAAACACAATAAAATGATTGATAGCCAGAGAGTGTCTTATTGGCTAAAAAATCACAGGCCACTCCTCTTTTTCTCAGGTAATACGCATGGTATTGCAAAAATGTGTGTACAGCACTTTTAATGCAGGGCACTCCTAAGTTCTAAAACATGTTGTTATTCATTTATTTTATCATTCGTTTTTTGTTTGTTACACATATATGCTTTCTTTTTTATCATCCATTCATCTATTTATTCATCCGTCCATTTTCTCCATCACCAGTTTTTTTATGCCATTCTTTTGTTTCGTTCATTTCATCAATAAATTCTCACACCATCCCATCACCCATGATCTTCTCTAGATGACATTGAGGTGAGGTTCTTCACTTCCACCTGGGAGGCCAAAGGCTTGTTCTCCCAGGCAGATGTACACAGGCAAGTGGCCATCGTGTTTAAGACGCCCCCCTACTTTGACACCAGCATCACAGTTCCCATGACTGTGCGCATGCAGCTGCGCCGTCCCACAGACCAGGAGGTCAGCGAATCCATGGAGTTCAGATACCTACCTGATGACAAAGGTAAAAGATCCGTGTCCTTCTCATTAACTTATGTCCTACAGGTTTTTTATGGTATTATAAATATCTTTAAATGCAAAGTATTCTCCCAGCTAACAGGGACCGTTCTCAGAACGTTGGCTAACCTTTTCTAAAGGTTAACTAAAAAAACTGTAAAATGTTGGCTAACATTTTCTAAAAGTTAACTAAACTAAAAGTTCTCTCAAAGTTATCATTTTTGCAGTAACATTAGTATACTATAATATATCTCAAAAACATTATTGAGTTGTTAATAGAGCATTTTTAAAACTTTACATAATTAAAAAGTTTGAATAATGTTCCAAGCAATACCATTAATATGACTTTTAAATAAAACTTTTAAAACAACAATTTTTAACGTTTTTGTTATTTAATGTAAACGTTAGTAAAACATCTTACAGCATAAAATTGTTATCTGGCCTGTTTGATCCATCAGCTAATGTTGTTTTATTTTGCCCCATATTTTCTTTGTTAATAGTGAATATGTTTTAATCGTATTGCAGATCCGTATGGTTGTCAAGAGAAGAAGCGTAAAATTGAAAGCCTGATGAAATCCTTTCCCAGTTTCTCCCAAGGAGCCATGAGCTCAATAAAGAGACCAAAAGCAGTGCCTTCAACCAACATGATGAGTCAGAGAATCAAAACAGGTAAGACACCTGGCTCTTTACATTGACACTGCATAGTACAAATATCGTGCCCATCTTAAATAACAATAGATCAAAAATTTCTCTGCATAGACATAAATTTGCTAAATATTTTTTTTACAGAGCCACCAAATTATTATCGTGCACCCAACCATGGTGTGTTGCGGCAAAATCCATCCAACTATTATAACAAAGCCCCTCAATCCCACCCCATGATGCCATCAGAAACTTCATCTCAAGGGACACTCGGCCAGGCATGGCCCAGCCAAGTTTTAAACACCACTGGAGCCAGTAATGGAGTGAGCCTCCAGCAGGTGAACCCAAGTCCAAGCATGCCAACCACAGGGGAAAGTGGAAGCAGCCTCCCCCTTCTGACCTCTTTGGATGTGGATATGGCATTTCTTCACTCCAATGGCTCAACAGCCAGCCAGCCCCGACAGGAGCAACAAAACCAGCAGCTCCAGCAATCCCAGCAGCCCCCTCAAAGACGGGAGCCTCTGCAAGGAATGGAAGGAACCCATACCTGGTTTAATAGTTATGGATTTCAACAGTCTCAAGGCAGCCAGAATGGGGCATCAGGCACGTGTGGGTCAATGGGAGTGGGCTACTCTTATACAGATAGCTTAGAAGATGAGTTCCTGCAAAATCTAATGGGGGGCCATCAGCAAGGCCACCAGCTGAAACAAGAGTCTCAAGGATCCAGCACCATGGCTATGCTGGGCTCCGCCTGCACCCCGTCCTCTGACTGTGCACAGTCCTTCACCGCTCTGCTGAACTGCCCCAACCCCAATGGAAGCACTCAGGAGGCCATGAGGCAAATGGAGGCCAGCGGCTCCAATCAGAGGGGCTCACAGATACTGTACCCCACCAGTGGCATGGGGCAGGACAGCCATCATAATTGGCAATACTGAACTGGCTGTACTGAATTGTAAAATCTATTCGAGATGAATGCATAGGATGTACATGTTCACAAAGCTGTGGCAATGTGTGAGATATAATGCATTGTTAAACAGGAGCATGATATTTCTTGAAATGTAGGCTCTGATTTATGTTTACTGAATGTATTTTCTGATCAGGTGGGCTCATTGTCCTACAATATTACTGTAACATGCTGCCATCATTTTGGTAAAGCAGTGAATTGTTGAGACGTTTATGTATATAACAGTCTGATGGTCAGATTTGAGAAGTTTGGGAACATTTATTCACAAACTCTCAAGAATATCAAAGTAATTGTGTTCCTTAAAGTGGGAACTTGCAGGGTTTTCCCTGGGTAATGGCTATGTCATTTTAAACAGGCTTCTTATCCAAAGTTCTCAAACATACTGTGTTAAAGTGCATACAAAAGCCTTCTGTTATGCTTTAGAACTAATACCAATGTTTTGTTCTGCTTTTACTCTGTTCAACATAAACTTCTGTTCTGATTGTAAACTGCTTTTATATAGCATTTGCTGGGGTTGATTTTTTTGTTGTTGTATTTTTATGAAATTAAAGTGTGTACTACTGAACATGGATTTTGTGTTTTTTCTGAGATGATTTATGGAAAAAGATACATTACTGTTATGTAGGAGAAACATTTCTGTTACCATTCTGTTAAAAGATGTAAACAAAACATTTGTTTAATTTAATCAGCTATTTTTTAAATTGTCTCTTTTTTACATTTAGCAGTTCAGATAAAGCAAATGAACTAAATGCGAGTGTACATATTTGTCTTACATTTTTTGTTACAGTTCAATCCACTTATGAAGATAAGAGCACTATTTCCAGTTTCCCTATTTTCTGAAACCAGTTCTCTATAATACATTACATTGTTAGTGCAGTGGTGATGAAATTAGTATGTGCTCCAAATAATGAGAATAAGATGAAAATCTTTAAAGTGTCACTGTTTATATGTAAGACAGAAAGCTGTGAAGTTACTCAATAACTTCTGAAATTTTGGAATTTCTTTGCTTCCTAATCAATTTGCCATGATTTGGAAATACACTTGTTTCCATTTCAGTTTCTGTTTTGATATCTTTAAGATTGTGTGGTTACAAAATGATTATGACAGCTTCACTTACATATTTCTCAAAATTATGCATATATATATATACATATAATATAATAATATAATGAATAATAATTCACATTATTGTTAATCAGTTATGCATTAAAGTGTAATCTGTTTGCAGATATACTTATAGGCTGTTGTCTGTTTATACAATTTAGTCTAGTTGTTTTCTATTTGTGAAAAACACTTAGTGGCAGAATTCTTGAGTTTGTATTTCTGTCAGTGTCGCATGTAATGAAATCAGAATAAATAATGTAAGTAATGAGATCAGAATAAAGCATGAAAGTTAACATTATTTGGAACCTTCAGCAATATTAGTATCCAATTAAATTTGTTCAGTACCTTAATCAGTGAAGTTTAAGTGACAAAAGGGATATCTTGAATGACAAGCGTCAAATGATTGCTTGTCTGTATGGCAGTCCAGTCATGAGCGGTCAGGGAAAGAGTCCTTCATTTTTAAGCTATAAAGAATCAGGCTCATTAAAAAAATGAAGAGTATACACATCAAGGCACTATAATCTTATTTAGGATTCTGAGAATGTTCACCCCACAAAATTGTGTGGTTTATTGCCAGTACGAACCAGAGGCAACAAGAACTCTTTTCCCCTATGGAGATACGTCAATATGTGCGAATACAGGACAACGTTAAACTCTTTATATGGTCTTATCTGGAAGATATGCTGTTAAAATTGTGGCTTCCTGTCTGTCTGTAGCAAACCACAATGTAGCTTCCAAACAGAAAGACAATGTGACAAAATCACAAGAATGACATTCACGCAGGGCTTTTAGACCTTGGGATTAATTCTGTCAAATTCTGCCATTAAACATTTCTTGCTGTTGTTGATGTTAATGGGGCCTAGGGTTACAGGTTAATGAATAAATAGTGTTCTTTAATCTTATCAAAGGCCACTGACTGGTGTTGTCATAACTACCGATTATGAGGTAATAATCACAAAGATCTGGTGGAAATACTTGATGCGTTTGCTTTCTGTGTATAAAATAATGACGTTTGTTTGCTTCATCTTCCTGGAACTAATGAAAAAGTTTCAAAATGAAAATTAGTTTAAAACAGACAGTTTGAAAACGTAACTTAAATTTGTTAGTCATACGAAATTAAAAACAGTGATGTTAATAAAACACAGGTTTCTAATTAAAGTGTTCGTCTGGGGAATAAAAATTGCGATCGCAGTGACTTCTTTTTCAAAATATTGATAGCATAGTTTGGCTGTAGCCCTACTTATTTTCCAGCATACAGGCTTTGTCATATCTATGAGTGGTTCCTTACGTGGGGAGAAATTAATGATGATGTGATAAAAGTTTATATGCCCCGGAGTGAAGCCAGGGCAGAAATCTATTTGTTGTCATATACAAAAGCACGTACATTTAAATGACTAAATGTAAATGTACGTGCTTTTGTATATGACAAACAAACAGATTTCTGCCCTGGCTTCAGTCCGGGGCATATAAACTTTTATCACATCATCATTAATTTCTCCCCACACACCACACTATTTTGGAGTAGAAGCAGATTCCAAAGACATTTGTCATTTCAGTGTCTACATTAGATAGAATGATACATGTTCGGTCACAGCATTTCTGCCCTGGAACAATGCCAGGGCAAAACACAACAGAGCCAAACTTCTCAGTTCCAGTAAAGCTCCTCCCCTGTCCTCCGTCACACACACACATACACAAACACACACATATCTTTGCATGATGGGAAATGGATGACACGCCTCACAGAGCTGCCTTCTCTTGTGATGTTCTCTTGCAGGAGAATGAGGAAGTTCAGAAAGAAAGATCAAATTACAGTCTAATAATACTGTGTTTGCAAAAAAAAACCTCTAGAAATTTTACAGTCTTTGTTAATGTTTGAATGGTGATTTAATGACTCAACAAGAACTTCAGTGCTACGCGTACTATATATAACTGGCATTAGTGAGAGACAGTGATTTCTTGGCCATTCAGAAAGTCATAAAAAAAAACACTGGTTTTACACTTGTTGTACATACGGAATGTTCTATCTTTTGAGTATCTTTTGAGTACAAGATATAACATGCCTCTTTCAAAGAATTCTCATATTAAGATCTTATAAAGGACAAGAAGCACAATTTATACCGTGCTTTTGTAAGAATCAGAACCATTTCAGATTATTCATCTAACCAAGCAAATCTACATTACAAAACTGCAAGTCAAAGGTATTCATTAAACAATTTTGGCTAGAGAAACAGACCTGTAACTGCCCTGAAGGACTGTCTAATTATATATTGCATGTTTGTCTGAAGTGCTTACCTCATGTGTAATGAATCTCAGATTTCAGTACAGAGGGAAAATCCCTATAACTCTACAGAGAGACTAACACAACAGTGCTGTGTGCTTGCACTGTATCTGCCCGCTGATCACCTAGGATTAGATCTGAGCTGAAATTGATTCCTGTTGATACATATACATACACGACAGCTTGTCAACATTCCATTGATAAATTGGATCCTTTGTATATTCCCTGCTTAATAACCCACCTCCAGACACACACATACACAAACATTTACTGTCATTCACAAACCTTTAACACCTGCAAATCACATTTACAAACTAAACTTTTCTACAGACTTAAACATAACTAGGGACATTTTTGTGTAATGTGCTTTTGTTTCAGAAAGACAAATGACAAAGGATAACATTCAAAATAAACATAATTATATAAAAAAATACAAATAATTTAAATAATATAACAATATTCAAACATATATTTTGCTCTTTTAGCCAAAATGCTATTCCAGAAGAGCAATGAATCTTTGACCTCGATGTATGTCAGATAACATGCCCCCGACCACCCCCATGTTAGATCTCAATACTGAACAGCGGCTCCTGCTGCCGCCACATTGGTCAAGCTAAACTGCGTCAGACTCCGTCTGGGTGTGGGACGGAGGTAGAAGGTGTTAACACTCAAAATGTCACTCGATCTCACACGCCCACTCGCTGTGACGTCATCCAGCAACATGCTCTAATACTTCACCTGTCATTTTTTGACCGAGACCCACACAATGACATCATCAGGCCCCTTTCTATTTGCGCTAATGACACATTTTCGGGGACGAAGTGTGGCAGAGGGGCTTACAGGCGAGGTCAACATTTAAACACAACACAGAGGTAGTTTCTCATACTCGGACCGGTAGTTTCAGGTCACGTAGTTTACTTCTGCTTTTCAGCAGAGAGAGCGATTAAAGAGGAACGACATGGGTAAACATGCAGTATCTTTGAAAACTTAGGGAACTTAGAAATTCAGGTTTTGTGATACGAATTAAACCTAATAGACAGCAGTTATATTAGAAGACCGCAATGTTTCGTGTTGTCAATACACTCTCGTAATGAATGAATTAATCTCCTGTGATGCTTTCTTGTCATCATAGGTTTTATTATCGGTGGCAAACGCAAGTACATCTACTGAGAACAACAAGTGTGTTTTCGGCCCAAGTTCACAGTGCTTTCATCACGGAAATAAAGTGGAAACGAAAACAACCAAACTCATTTCAAAACGTTAAAGGTTTTAGTATGACCTCTGTTGGTAATGAGTTTACATAGCATCACAGTTAAATTATTGAATTAGTAAATTATGCACAGGTAGCGCCGCCATCTGGTTGCCTATCGTGTCAGGTTTATTTATTTAGGGAAAATACTTTTTGCCGTCTCAATGAATTTTGTCCAAAGTAAAGGAAAATATCGAATCAGCTCCTCTTGATTCCAAATTTAGAATATATTAACGTACAACTGGAAGAAATATGGCACTAGTCACTAACTAGGGTAGGCCCTCCTCAGAAGGGCGCTAAACTGAGGGGCTACCGTGATGCTAAAAGTAAAAAAACATAAAGGACCCATACACATAATGTTAATTTATTATTACTGAAACCCCATTTGGTAATAATAAACCACAAGATCAGAAACCACTATCATAATTCCAAACATTAAACCCTTTATTAAGAGCCTGTCTGAGAATATCTGGGAAAGTATTTGCAGAATGTCCAAAAGCAAAAGTCAGCAGGGCGTCGTAAACTACAAAACCATCAAGTGTGAGAAATAAAGCAAAATGTTGGTAAGCCCTACCTAACAAGTAATGTTATGTAGTAAATTAGAAAAGGTGAGAGTGCCTTATATTTCCTTATATATCACACAAGAGTGTGTGTGTGTGTGTGTGTGTGTGTGTGTGTGTGTGTGCAAATTTTGTCTGAACCAATTTCATTTTTTGGGAATGTTGAGAATGTGATCCAAGTTCCTGGAAAGCGTGTAGCTCGCTGAGCGAAACGGGGCTTCTCTTCTCTGCCAAAAATCCGACTGGATTTGGGAGTGGCACATTCCAAATCCCAGAATTAGGCTTTTCCATACATGGTAAACTTCAATAAAAATGACGTAACGGTCCACCCCTAAGCAAACATAGGAAATAAACTCTTATCAGCAGAGAGACCTGAGGTTATTAGCTTACTTCTGAGGAAGCTCCGCCCAGGTACCGTCGCTGCAAAGTAAACGCCCTATCCCATAACAGTTAGAAGAAACTAAAGACTTTATACCACATTTTACAGTGCGCTGGTTCAGGACTAAGTACGCCCGCCGTTTAGGCTAAGTGATAAGAAGTACAATGCCTTTACGCGTTGTTTTACAAGGTCCTGGGCCGTGGGGATTCCGTCTGGTCGGGGGTAAAGATTTCGATCAGCCTCTGACCATCTCGAGGGTAAGACATTCATTTCGGCTCTGCTAAGATCTTTTTGGAATTTAACACGTAGAAGACACAAAAGATGGTTTTCATAGACATCTCTACGCTTAACATAACTTACTAGACCGAACAGAGTTGAAAAATTTAACGCCTGCAGCATCCGCAGCAAACGCACGTTATCAACAGTGTGACCGTATGAAACAGAGTGTTAGCAGCATCTAGATGGTGTTTTATTATAAGTTTTATTGCTACGATGACAAACACAGAGGCTGTTACATTTTGCGCCCACAACTGAACTAGAAATGACTAGTTCTGCATGAATAGTGTCTTACGAATCTAATGGATTTGGTGTTCAGTAGCCGATGCTACATGCGGTCCGAAACATTACAAGAATCTACGGCATGTTGCCCGTGCTTGTTAGAATAGTAACAGGACACCTTATGCACGCGGTTCAGATTTATTACGTAACTGTTGTACCGTCAACCGCGACAAGATGTCTGTCTTAACCTGCGGTTCCTACACACCCCCTGACATCTCGGGGAAGTCATCGATAACAAGTGAAAGCTGACCCGAGTCATAACTGTCAGGGGGAAACCACAACATTCGGAGATCTGTCCTTTAAGGTTTTGTTTTTCGGATGAAACTGCAAATCATGATTTGAAAGCAACAAAGGATGATTTAATGTTTTGATTACATTGTTTTGATGGCTGAGGCGTTACTAAAAATCCCTAGCCAGACTGTTTCTTTCCTGTTATTCTGTGGTGGTGATGATGATGACCTATTCTGATCATGTTATGAACTTATGATCAGGTGACCCCAGGAAGTAAAGCAGCACAGGCCAATCTTTGCATTGGGGACATGATCCTGTCCATAGATGGAGAGTCCACAGAGTCTATGACTCACCTGGAGGCCCAGAATAAAATCAAAGGGTGCTTGGAGGAAATGGTGCTTTCTGTTGACAGGTAGGACATTGCCTTATGCAGGGGTACATGCAGTGGGCTGTTGGTATATGAAGCATATATGGTTAGCTATGAGTATTCAGTCTGTCTAAATTTGTGATAAAACATTTTTAGCAAATGAAAAATCTATTTTTATAGCCTTTGTTAAGATTCTACCAAGCATATTTAATTATTTGGGGGCCAGTAATTAATTGTTTTCTGGTCTCTTGTTTTTTTACTAAACATTTTTTACTAAACACAACTAAACAATTTTTATTTGCAATAGTGACACATTACACAACTATATTGTGATTCTATAACATACGTTTTGCTGAATAACAATGACATGCATTGTAAGTTGTACAATTTTACCAAAACCCAATCTATGCTAGACAAACTTACATTGGTGTCGACCTTAAATTAAGACTCTAACTTAATCTCTACAAGTCACAGAGAACCAATAAATACACATGTGCATGATCAACTATTATAAGATTTGATTTATATTTTGATTTAGCTGATTTAGTTAATGAAGATTTTAATAGATGGACAAGCCTAAAGCACAGGACCAGTGACCCATTCTTATTGTTGAGCCATCATTTTATATTTTCACTATAATCATTTAGTGATTACATGTATAAAACTTTCTGTTTTTTGTTCTTCATAGATCTGAGTCAAAAATGTGGTCCCCACTGGTCACTGAAGAAGGAAAGTCCAATCCATACAAGATGAATCTGGCAAATACAGAATCACAGGTTTGTTTTAGCTGTGTTAAAATGACAGTTTAGGGATTTTTAAATGAACTCCTGACCAGGCTGTGTCATTTTCAATGAGCTATAAAGGCCTGCACAGCATGAGTCATCATATATAACAGGACCTTTTACATCGCTGCCAAACAAATAAAGGCTTGGCTTTACAACCTGCCAAAATGAAGTCATTGTTTATGTCCTAACAAGCCTTGTTATCCATGGAGACCAGAGTTTATCAGCCAACGCCATGACGCAAGACTCACATCCTGCAGGCTAATTTGGAAAATTAGGGTCAAAATGTGGGTGATCATAGGAAGTGTGTGGAGTTTGACTACATAGTTTGGCAGCAGAAACGTTTCCTGACTCAAGCAGAGGAGTTTTAGAATGTAGAGAGCCTGCATAATAATAGTGTGCGGACTGCTGAGGCGGTTTATAACAGTGGAAAGTTGCACAGTTTCTATAAATGCTTAGTCAACGGTGTGGCAACACTTTTCTGTTTTGTTTGTATTGTTTTATATGTTTTTTTTCATTGCTAGGTTAAAATACCCACAGCTATAATCAAAGTAATGATCAATCCTTAGATCATTATTCTTGCCTAAACACATAAATGTTACCACACATGCCTTATAAAATGATGTAATGTGTTACTTGTTTTTGTCGTTGAGTCCTGGTGGCGATTTTTTCCCCCTAACCCCTGTTTAACATGTTTATCACTTAGGCATGCGATACCTGCATTACTTGCTTCTCAGATTACTTGCTGTCTTTTTTTGTAGGAGGTGAAACACATAGGCTCTGCTCATAACAGGAGTGCTATGCCATTCGGTGCTGGCAGTCCACGGGTGGTTACCAACCAGTACAACAACCCTGCAGGCCTGTACTCCACTGAGAACATAAAGAGTTTCAACAGTGCAGTGGGTGATGTCAAGACCACTGCCACTCCCAGTGAATCCAGTAGGAAGTGAGCATGCTGTCTGTGCCTGTTTCTACCTTAGTGCCTGTGGATTTTGAGATCAGTTGCCTTTACAAAGCATAATTTGTATTACATTTACATATTATGTATTCGGCAGATGGTTCTATCCAAATTTTATCCAGGTTTTACCCAAATGGCTAAGGCTGCATTTAACCCATAGAGCTGCAGTCATTTAATTACATATGTTGAAATCAAATTAAGCCAAATTGAAAATTGGACCTGACAGCTCAAATTAGTAATCATTAGTAGTAATAATTAGTAGTATCATTATTATAAGCTTACTGTTGTGAATTAGGGTAAGGTAAGGAAATTGTTTTGAACACTGATCTGTCATGTGCTAGCTAAGTAAATGATTTTTGTTCATTTTTAACCCAAAACCGTTACGGATTGTAGCTTTAAATGTCTTTAATACGATGCAAACTAATTTCAGTATTTTTAATTTTAGTAAATGATGTCACTAAAGACCTGAGGTTTGCATTTAAGGGTTAAGGTAAACTTTTGATCAGTTTATGTGTTTGCTGTTAATGAACCAGAGACCGTGGTGTTTCTAATGCCAGGCTCTATCAATTGAGCAACAGGAACTGTTGTGTTTTTTTCAGTGTCTGAACTTTTAGAACTGGGTTGAATATGTTTGCGATAGGTTTGCTTGTCATTGGCTGTCATCATGTAAACCATTCTTTTCACTTATAGCTCAGATGCTTCCAGACCCGGTCAGCCAAAGCCTCCAATAGCAGCAGACTCAGAGGTGTACAAAATGCTGCAGGACAATCAGGAGTCCCAGGAGCCTCCTCGGCAGTCTGCTTCTTTCAAAGTTCTGCAGGAAATCCTGGAAACAGGTATAATATCATACACACCTCGCGCGCTCAGCTTGAATGGTTGTGTGCGTTGCAAACAAACAACCTGAAATCAGTCCACCTGTTGACAAAAGAGATGTTATCTTCAGTAGGAGCTTTAACCAAATCATTTACATCTGAGGCCAAACATTCCACAGCGACACACGTTTTTACCATCAAGAAATGTGATTCCACTTTCTCTAAAGCATATTTTAATGGAATGTTGTGGATTTAATTTCTTAATTAAAGGACAAATAAAAGAATGTCTGTATGTAGCCTAATTTTCACCACTTAATAGCCTTGGAAGCTGGCATGGTGTTAAGTCCCTAACAAACCTTGCACACACTCCTACATTGTGTCAGGCCATGGCCTCTTATAATAAAGTGGGTACCTGTCAGCCTGGTTATTTGACGCCATGAGGTTCTAAATTAATGCCTGTGGCCACATCGGTGAAACTATTTTTTAATGGCATCGGGGCTTTAAGCATTAAATGAGTATCTGTTTCTCTATGTCAGGTGATTCAGAAAAACCCTCTGGCTTCAGGAGTGTGAGAGCCCCCACCACGAAAATTGGAGACTCAGTAGGAAATGCTGAAAAGCTCACAGTGTGTGACAAATGTGGTTCAGGGATTGTGTAAGTTTTACATTTATAATATTTCTTTGTTGGATGTTTTTAAATGCATGAAAATGAAATGCTGCCATCTTGTGGAATATTTTGGAACTCTCCACAGCTGTATTATAGACCGTCCAGAATCCAGAAAACTATATTTTTTATTAACTTTTTTATTTGAGTTAATTTGATTTAATGTTTTATTTGGTTATAAAGGGGAATGATGGTCAAAGTTCGAGACAGGTTTCGGCACCCGGAGTGCTTCGTCTGCACAGACTGCGGGATCAACCTTAAGCAGAAAGGACACTTTTTCGTCGAAGACCAGATTTACTGCGAGAAACACGCTCGTGAACGCGTCACTCCTCCAGAGGGTTACGATGTCGTCACTGTGTTTCCAAAGTAAAACTTTCTTCCAGTGACGCTTTAGAAATGCACATTCGCTAAGGCGGAAAATTCAACAGGAAATCTCTAACGCTTTATTTGGATAGTCTTTAAAGGAGGCTGCTTTTGTTCGCCAAATTCACGTAACGCTTACATACACAGGTAGTGTGTGAATTTAAATGGACATCGGTAACAGTAATCAGGAAATATACACCATCTGAGTATGTGAATGTAGAGTCTATCCAAAGAAAGTGCCATTGTTTATACATTCCAATGTCTTAATCATTCCATACATGTATCACGCTGTAAAGGGCTTGTCTTATTGGTGCTAGGGTATCCTGAGACCACTTACTGCATTTGCTGCTTTAAGTTTTTCATAAATTGACAATTGAATGTAAGTATAAGCAATCATTGTCATTTCTCATGTACACCAGTATGTAAAGTCTGTTCTAAGTGTGTGTACTGTTTTTTGATTCCCCATTTTTTATGAAAATAACTTTCTTGAGAAATAAAATGTTACATATTAATTGTGAAATTTCTTTATCATTCATTTCCTTAAATATTCTATTTATACTGATGTTTAATTTAAGTTTAATGGTGTTTAAGGAGTTAATACACCCGCATACCGAAAGCCTTCTTTTAGAGTGCTTTTAAATTTACGTACATACAATCAGAGAGAGATTTGAATGGATGCAGAGAAGTAACCTTATTTTGTTGCGCGTATGTCATTTAGTTCTTCAGTAGAATACTGAGAGTGAAACTGATCATCAAATTTTAAACAAAAAATTGTATTAAATAACTGTATTAACTGTTGTATTGTGGTAGGCACAATTATGGTTAGTAAATCTATACCCAGTGTGTGCAATTACAGCGCTAACTGGTAAGTAGTCCCACAAAATGAATTTTAATATGACAATTAAATTCATTACAAGTTATAAATGTATAAATATTACAAATTCAGTACATAATTATAACAGATCCACACGGATTTAAACGACAAAAAGTATTAATTCAATTGCTTATAAAAAGACAAGTGAAATAACAAAAATATTTACAATTGTATGACTATTGTCCGATTTCAGAGGGAAGAATTGTCAATTTAAGGTAATTAGATGTACAGTTATGATAAAGAACAAATGAATGAATATAGATGAAGATGCAGGATTTATTCTCAGACATAGGCGTTAAACATTTCAATACCCAAGGCCGGTTTCATACGATGACATAACGCCATAAAAAGTTTGTCAGATTTGATTAGTGAAAAAATCTGCTACTCGCACATTAGACTTTCCCCAGCAAAACGAAATGTCAAATTCTCCTGAAAATTGCTGTTTAATTCGTCCAGTAAGAAATCCGCGTAGTAGCCCTGTGTTTCTTGCCAATTTGATGGTAAAATTGTGGAGTGCCAATTGGACACGCAGCTGCCTGGTGAGCTGTAAGGCGTATCTAACCACGCGCTTGGCACTACAAGGTCCTCCTGTTCTCTGGTGTGATTTGAGATATGCCGAACATGATCTGGAATTCTCAAGGTTTCTGACAATGCCCAAATATAATTGTGAGCGAACCTTAAAGTCTCAATTTTTGTTAGTTTCGCGTCATTGGGAAAAGTTGGAAGAACGCTTCTCAGTGTATCCAGGGCGGAGTTCAGTTTATGCATGCGATGCCTTTCTCGGTCGTTTGCCTTCATTCTGCGTTTGCCACGTTGTTTTCTCGGTGATTTACCGGCCATCTTCTTCTTTGGGTTTGTATCAGTTGTGTTCTCATTATTAAACGTAGATGGACATTCTTTAGTGGTTAAATCTATATTGCCAAGCTCCAATTCTCTGTTGGGGTTGGTTTGTTGATCTTTGTCGATGTAAGGGAATCCTGGCGCGAGATCTAATGTTGAACCCCAGTTTGATTTTAAAGTCCTATCCCTTCCTTCTGAAGCGCAGGTGGATTTTGGGGTCATCCTGCACAAACAAATGCAACAGGATATGCTGTTTATTAAAAGCATTGAAAAACAAGTAAAAAAGATCTACAAAAGCTTTGCTAGTCGTATTGCTTACCTCCTGTAGCCTGGATCAGTAAAACCGAGGTTCCGTGAGGGCATGGGTCTACAGCACTGTGTGTCCTAAACCCCAGTGAGCAATATGCAGTCTCTTTTCCATTCCCTTAATATATAAATCAACGACACAATAGAAGGTGATGCGCCCCTTCCTCACGTCCCTTTATCCCACCTGCGTTTTAGGACAAACAAATGGAGTCAAGTGGCCAATCAGAACTCCTTGCGAAATTTACCGCCTTGCTTTAGCAGTTAACGAAACAGCCAGAAAACTTAAAAACAAAATGTCACTTGAGGTTTTCTATAGTTGTCTACTTTCTATACAAAACAAAAAAGTCGTATAAATGATCTTTACGAATAAGAATATTTTTGGGGAATATAGACCCTTATTTTGTACAATAAAATATGACGTTTTTTAGTGTTGTATATATGATAGTTTTAAACATTTCCTATTACGAATGATATAAAAAAGTAATTGTATATGGACCAGAAATAGTTTTTTAAATAAAGTGCAGCAAATGACTTGATGGATCTGTGATATTCTTTCTCTGCGTCAATATACCTTAGGTGTAGATAATATGAACCTGTATAGCTCATAAAAGATGGCAGGCACTTTTTGTATTTCCTATGTATTCCTTTCAGCTAGAAATTTGCGTTACTTAAAGCTTAAATTATAAACAATGTCCTGTTTTAATGTCCTTGCCTTGTGGCCTCGAGGTGAAACTGGTGTGCGTAAATTGTGCTTTAGTGCGTAAAAGCTAAGAAAATAGTATTTATTCGACAAAAATTGTAAAACAATTGATGTCCACTGTCAGTACCAGTTCCCCTTTGTCCCTAGTACAATGAAAGTACAGAATATTTTGCATCGAAAGGTGTGAAAAGAAAAGAAAACTGCGTGCGCAATGGTGTCTCCAAATGGTTAAGAACATCGGGTGCGCATGATAAATATGATCGCAATTGCGAACAAAAGACGTTTGGACATTGTCGGAGAGCAAAAGATTACACTTGGCACCCCGTCTTGATAAATCTTAATTTATTGGAGAGACTTCAATCAGTGATATGGGCGAAACATATTTACCACGGTCCCCAAGTGTCCACAAAAGCACTCATCGCTAGTCTAACTAAATATGTATTTTGCAGGGCATCTGATAACCATATGCTTTCAATAAAGTGGACAAATAAGCCAAGGAGATAGGGAATGTTGTCTTGCTGTTATAAAGGTCTTTAAATAATCCAAAGTAAACCAAATACTACCGCTTTACAAATAACTTTCGATGCCAGATCCATTTTCGGATATCGTGGGACAGGTGTGGGTTTGGGACTGTCAGATTTGTCTCCCGATTTTTATCAGTGGCGAATAATATCTTGCTTGTTATGCAAAGTATAGGCAAACACAGACGACCCGCTGCTGTGGAAATCTTAGATATCGCAAAGAACATCATTTAACAATATTTAACAATAAAAGCGACTACTGAAGAGCAGGTGATACCTGCCCTGGCTCCCTTGATTAAAACTTCTTCATCCGCTGCACTTCACAATCTGTTGTAATTATTTATTAAACGAAATCTATTTCTTATTATTTTAACAAACAGAAGTACCAGGTGGGGCTTTATTTTCATCCTTAGCCTTTGTCTGAAGGACATCTGAAGAAGGCAATCAAGGACTAAAACTCGCTGACCAGCTTTTTGCCATCCATTTGTCCTAACTTGGCAGAAAAGCTATTTAATTCTTTTATCTTGTTCAGACACGGAAAGGGCTGCAGATAGAGAAGAAAAGGAAACTTCAGGGTGAATAAAAAACAACAACTTAAAAACATTTAATTGCAACCCGGATGCCATATGTACACCTCTTGTTAAAACTCAAACAATGCAAACTCTTTTGTGTGGTGAAAAGTGCGCCTTTGGAGACGTGTGCGCTTTTGGAGACGTGTGCGCATCGAGACCAGAAAGATCTTGAGGACACTTCTTGGAAGAAGTAATGCAGTTTTAATGTGCTGTTGGGGTCTCTTTTAGAGTCCACCCATTGTGCTAAAACGCATATGCTTGTTATGACCGAATACACCAATTATAATTGAATAGCCAAGAGCTTCTTGTAACAGCTCTATTTGGTTTGAGCAATCGGGGGTCACTCTTAATAATTAAGCTTTGGTGATGTGAATGCGTCGGTTCAAGTTAGCTTTTCTCCACAAAGTGGCTATATTCAGTGGCGCGCACGCACTTCAGTCTTGCCATTGCTGTAAGTTTCAATTTTCCAAGAAAAAGACAAATAAATAACCAATATATATGGTCACGAAAACTAAAAAAAATAGTAAGAGCAAAGCCACTTTGCTAAACTAAATGATTAAACAACATGAACTACTTGATACATGTTTCATGTTACATTTCGGTTGCGTTATCATATTTATCTTGTATGTATTTTGTAGATCAGTATTAATTAAGAGCGTTGGAATAAATCAAGAAGAAAACGAGGAAAATAAAACTTAATGAACCAAGACTACAGAAAAAACATGACATGGTTGAAAAGTTAAGAGTAATTGTTATTTTTACGGGTTTCTGCAATAATATGAAACATGTAGAACAAAAACGCAATATGGCGAAGAAGATATATAAATAAACGATCAAAAACACTTGTAAAATGTACATTAAAACATTACATATTTATATAATGTTGCATTTATTTGTTTATGTATTTTGACAATAAGACGCCACTAATGCACCTGAACCCATTCAATGACGGTCTTAATGGTCTTAACCTATAAGAGGATGCCCTCTAAACGGAATTATTTAATTACAAAGTGAAACAATTTACAGCAGAAATGAAGCTCCAAAATCACCTGCGTCCAATATGTATTTAGAAGCGTATTAATTGCGCCACCAAATGGCTTAGACGAGCATTGCATCAAGGTATAAAAACCCTTGTAGTTATCCTTATGAACAGCAGTTTATTTTAGCCTGCGATTGTATTTGTCATGTAAATAGTCTGGCCTTGATATTTTTATGCATTCTTTAATTAATTTTTATTTCCCCTGTTATCCTGTTAAAAATTAAAAGAAATAAAATAAGTAAAAATTACAACAACATTTTTAATATATATGCAATGTTAGTTAAGCGATTTCTAATTTTAATTTTGGGTCTTTTTGCATTTTGTAATTCATAAATATAGGCTCTAGCCTACATTTTGAGGGATGTTGTATGTCTCAAATATAGCGATTGAACACACTTTCAACTGTTTGTAACGAACTTATACGAACATATAGCTGCCATTATTGATCCCCCTTCAAAGTCCATCATTTATTCTGTTCGGAAAGTGCGGATCGTGTAGCTTAGTGAATCTGCGAAACACAACACGCTGTAACATTCACAGATCTTCATATCATGTGTGCTGGACGTATCGCTGTGATGAAGAGCGCCGCCCATGCATACAGATCTGCAAAGCAAATCGCGTTCCCTTTCACACGGCACTTCCTGATTTAGGGTTGAGCCTCAGTTTGTGTCATGCAACGGGGGCATTCGTTCTCAAAACAAGCCAAACAAAGATCTTTCAAAGTTCCTCCCTTGTTTTTACCAGAATAGTTGAGGAACCGACAGTGTTTAAAGCGAGTTTAACCTTGGCAAACAAAATGGACTACTGGGTGAGTGAGCATGATATCAATTATGTATCAGCTCTGCTTTAAAATCTCCTCTGTTTCAGTTCACGTAACAGTAGGTTACGATGGGAATGAACTGAGTAGGTTAAAGTAAATGCTTGAAATACAAACATCTTGTTTGTTTCGTTATGTTCTCTTTGTTCCGTGTCGTAGTCGACCTTTACTTATTTACATTGTTGAATAGTAACAATGCTACATCGTAACACAGAGGCGATACGTTATAGTGATTCATGTACTCACGTTTAGTTATGGAAATCTGGTTAAATCATATGTGTTGATTTTATAATGAGGAACGATTATTCAGCGTTTCTTCTAAACTGTCTGAACTTGATTCGGGAGTTTGGACTCAGATTTGATCATAGTTACAAGGAAATACATCTGAGCTGTTCATTAAAATGTCTTATAAGACATATACGTTCTGTTTCATCAGAATTGTAAGAGACAGATTTTGCAGTCATCTGTGCACTTTAAATAGATGCATGTTGTAAAATTGAATTGTTTCTATCCTTCCAATGTTCTGTAATGACTTTAATGTCTGTGTGAAACAACCAGGTGCAGAAAGGGAAATATTTTATATATTGTGTGTGTATTCATCAAAAGACTTCCTGTGATAGACTCGAACACAGAGGAAGTGCTATTCTTAACACGCCACTGTACAATGTGGGCAGATCTGTTTTGACTGCTATCCAACAGCTAGCATATGTTGACTTTATTTTAGCTGTAGGCTGTTCATGTGATGCGCTGAGGGATTTGATATGTGTGCATAAACACCAGACTATATTGTCTAAGGGGAAACACAAGGGTATACAAATTACTTTTATTTATAACTTAAAATGATATGTAAAGCCAAACGGTTTCTTTCCTAAAGGGCTTTGTCATGGACATCAGTCACAGAATTTAATACAGCAGATGTTGGTTTTAGTTGAGTGCTAGGAAAGGTGGGCTGAGCTGTTTAGCAGCATAGAACTTTCTGCCTGGTTCTCCTTCAGACGGCCGAACGTTTCCGTTAGAAACATGCGCCCTATTGATTCGACAAAGGACGAATAATGAAAGCTCAGTAGGATGTGATTCTCTAGAGCACACCAGGAGGTAAAAGCAATGCAAGGGGCCACAGCTTCTTTGCATTCGCTTTTCATATACACATTTAAGTGCTCAGTTTCACACGCTGTATTTCCACATTTAATTGTGTTATTTTATGTTATACATTATATAACGCAGCAGATCTCAAAGCGCAGTCATTTATCTATTGTCTGTACACTGTTTGCCTTTTGCCCCTTTTGCAAGATAACAGTATAATCTCTGTTTATGACAGATCACACATTGTATTGAGCGGTCCGTAGGTCTTGTTATGCGAGACTGATGGTGTGCTGTCTTTAAAGATCTTGTGATTCCCCAGTTTGGTTTGGAACCTCAATGTGATGCATATCAATCCCGGCCAAAGTTTCAGTTGCTCACTCACATGACCTGTTTACCTGCTCCTCTGAATCCTCTTGGCAAACCCTGCTAAACCTGTCGAGGAGCTTGTCATGGACTTCAGGGGGTGGTGTTTAGCTTGGGATGACTGCTAGATTTATTCATTCTCCTATGCTTTGTCTTCTTGACAAAATAATTATAAGTGAATACTATTTAAGTGGCTTTAATTGTCTAGTAGTCTAAAGTCAATTATTGTACTGTGTTAAAATTAGCATGAGTTGTAAATGTAATGGTAACTTGATCTTAAACTTAACCTAAAGGTAAACAGCATGCAAATTATATCTTAGCTGTTTTAACGTTAGATAATATATTCTGCTTCTCTTGTGAAGCTCATTCATTGCAGCTATTGGAAAGATTACTGAGAGATAGAATGCAAATTTATGATAGTGGTCAGCTAAGACTTTGGTCAGTGGACCTTCAGCTTTTCTGTGTGCTTTGATGGCAATGCTGTTGGGACATAATCTGCAGCGTTATCAGGAGGACCACATTGTGCTGTAAAAGTGACTCTTGTTTTATTATTTATTTTATTTTTATTTATTATTTTATTACAAGTGAATCTCGTTTTATTGCCCATATAAATAACGTCAGCTAGGCATTGGTGAGAGATTGTTGCATCCATATTCTCTGTAGTCCAGTCGAAGTCTGATGGTTGCTTCTGATTTTGTATGACAAAAAATTCTCTCGTAATGAAAAAGGCGTGGCTAAAGGGAGCAGTTTATGCTAGGATGAAAGTTGTTATCTTCTAAGCTCTCCTAGTTACTTGTGGTGGATGTCTTGTCACGGTTTACTTAAGGGTCATTAGCTCCAAGCTCCTGAAACAATGACTCAATCTGCTATAGTGAGTATTTATTGTAATTTGGTATGGTTTTATTGATATTTTATTTATAATTTCATACAAAATCTAAAGAGTTTATTCTAAGTTTATTCTGTCAGTTATTTTGCTATTTCTTGATGATTGTAACTGCATGTAAGATGTCTGTTCTTGGTCTCTGTTTTAACATCAATAAGATTCATGTTTCTAATGACTGAAACCAGATTGTGTTACATTTAGTCGGGATGCCTCAATTGCCTGTAACTACTTTCTCATTTGCAGCTTGCCATGGAGGTGTATAAGGAGACGCTTCTGCTGTACGCAGAGGAGGCTCGGCGTTACGTGAACTCTCAGTGTGCTGCTCTGGAGCCATGGCAGATTATTGTGATCACTTTGCTGTCCACACTCAGTGTAGTCTGGCTAAAGGGCTTTCTTTTCCAGCAAGAAAGTAAGTCACAGTCAGTTTTTCTGACTGAGCCATAAATGATGCATTAGGATTTCATTGGGTTTATTAATAATGTAGCACTTTTGTTGGTTTACTAGGAGACCTTGAAAATGTTTCTTTTACTACTGTGAATTAAAACAATGTGAGACATGCCATTATGTTTCAGGCTGATTGTAACTAAGTAGTAGAGACTGTAATATCTCAATCTTTGCTATTCATCAGCCAGGAAGTTTTAAAACAAAGTCACAAAATGTCAAGGCTACTGTAACAATAACAAAATCGGTGTATTTTTGAGCTTGAAGTGCTACCGTTGACACAATATTTTGTGATGTGGTTGAGTCATTGTTCAAAAACAATGGTTTCACATGATCTGAGGAAAAAAAGCAAACCTCGCGTGATGTATCTAATTTACCACAGTTTACATTTATATTTATGACATTATAACAAAGTTTAGATTTCATACATTTCTTTTGATTCTTCATTGAAAAGATTTTACAAGGTCTCAAGCAGTCAAGGGACTAGAATTTTGTAAAGCAACTTAAATTGAGAAAAAAAATTCTGTCTTTACCACAATTTGCTGATTGTTTCATGTTTTCTAGGCCTGACGTCAAGAGCAAAGAAGCAATTCTTTAAACTAGTCAGAAAAATCCCTTTTGTCGGAGCAACAGTAAGCACCAAATGGTTTTCTAGTTCCCTATCTTCCTTACCTTCTAGTCTGCTGTTTCTGACTCACTAGTGGGTGAATAAATCAGTAGAATTATGCTGAAGGAGAAATGAAACCTTTGACACACTTTTACATTATGATCTTGTGATAATGTGAGGCTGTACCCTTAGTCATTGTGCTGAATGCAGTCTAAACATATTTTTTTGCATTGGGTTGCAACCAGGTTAACATTACAAATTGCATTTATCCTAAACAGCCTTTGAACTATTGGTTATGATAAAAAGTTACAGTTTTTCAGTTGTTATTGTGAATCTTTATCATCTTCTCCATCAGATTCAGAGTCAGCTCAACAAAGCGTTGGATGACATGTCATTTAGTCTTTGCACGCTGAAGGAAGGCATGAGCTACACCAAACAACTTCCAGCCCAGGGCCTCTCTCACAAACAGCTGCTTGAGAAGATCAGAGAATATGAGACATTGGGTGAGTCACCTCAAGCTTGTCCCAACTACCATCTACGAAGAGCCCCAAGGCTTTAAGGAATAAATCACAACTCTTGAAGTATCAGCCAAATGTTCTATAAGACAGAATTTGCCCTTGAGTGTGGGTGCAGTGGGGTTTGCAAATGAGTGGGTTTACATAATCCACTCAACATTTTGTCCAGGTAGTTTTGTCCTCATTAATCTTTTTTTATACCTCTCATTCCAGGTGAGGTAAACTGGGCCAAAGGAAAGGTGTCAGGTGCGGTCTACTGGGGAGATGAGAAGCTTACAGGTCTTCTGGTGAAGGTATAAATAATCATTTAGATCTTGTTTCTCTAGCAGATGATTCAGCTGTTGTTTCTGTAAATAGAAAAGAATCTCTAATATTGTTTGCCATCAGCGCAGCTTCTCAGAACAAGGAAAGTCAATAACATTGTGTTTCTCTGATTTGCAGGTGTATGGTGAGTTTGCCTGGACAAACCCCCTCCATCCAGACATTTTTCCAGGGGTTAGGAAGATGGAGGCAGAGGTGGTGCGGATGACGTGTGCTCTCTTTAACGGAGGGCCAGATTCCTGTGGCACAGTCAGTCCTTCTCACTGTCTCTGTTTTGCAGGAATAATAATAATGTTGTTTAGAAAGTAATACAGTTCTAAGGATATCAAAAAATCCTATATTTCATGAACAACCTGTTTTATATTCCTCACTTGTAAAAGACATTTGCCCAAAGAGGTCTGTTCATTTCACAACAGGAACACTATGAGAAGCTCATATATAGGGACACTGAAATGTATATTTAAGGATTTTTGTATTTTTTGTATGTTTTGTATACAAATCTTAAATTAAAAAGATTTATCTTATTATTTATTATTTATCTTATTCATCAGTCCATTGTCTGGAACTGTAATGAGCGGATATTTTAACATGAAAGTGCTGCTTGGTGGATGGCGGTTCATTCAAACCAAACTGTATGTTTTATGTTTTTGTCTCAAGGTTACTTCGGGTGGAACAGAAAGCATCCTCATGGCATGCAAGGCTTACAGAGACATGGCCCATGAACGAGGGATCAAACACCCAGAGATGTATGTGCTGTCTCAGGGCAGTCCAAACATTCACCCTTTGTCGCCATAATACTCCCTTACTGTTTAGGGTAATTAACAGTGGTTGCCATCCCACTCTGTAAACACCATATAAACAAACAGTTAAAACATATAAACCAATACCTCAAAGGCATTGTTGTTTTTGGTGAAAAAACTAGACCATGTTAATTAGCTTTAAAGTCATCTATATACTAGTTGACTAGCGGAAGGTTCACATAAGCACATTTAACTTTCTCTTCTGGAAAACACCAAAAATGGTGTTTAGTCATGATTCACTACACAGAGTTTTGTTTAATCATACGCACTCTAGAAAGATAATGTCCAATACCACCTGCAATTGGCTACTAAGTTGTTTTGTTCTGGTTTTGTCTATGCTGTAGCATTGCACCTGTGAGTGTCCATGCGGCATTTGACAAAGCAGCACATTACTTTGGGATGAAGCTTATTCATATACCTCTGGACAAGAAGACTATGAAAGTTGATGTGAAGGTAAGGCTGTCTTGTTTTGCTTAAAGTAAACAGAAGTGTTTCTAATTCTCTCAGTGATTACGACATTTGTGAAATTTCATCAGGTTGTTTGTCTGTTTCTTTATAGGCCATGAAGAGGGCCATCTCCAAAAACACAGCAATGCTGGTGTGCTCAGCGCCCCATTTCCCCCATGGAATTATGGACCCTGTACAAGAAGTGGCAAAGGTAAATTAGCTTTTTAGGATGTGCATGTAATCCAGTACTTGTATAAATGAGTCCAAAATGTATTGTGTATCTTTTGATGTGTATCTTTGATTACAGCTGGCAGTAAAATATAACATTCCATTCCATGTGGATGCTTGCTTGGGTGGGTTCCTAATAGTTTTTATGGAGAAGGCTGGTTACAAACTTGATCCTTTTGATTTCCGGGTCAAAGGTGTGACTAGTATCTCAGCTGATACACACAAGGTGAGAATTGAAATGTTTCTACAGATTTACTACTACTCATACACCGAATGCTTTATGATACATGTTTCTAGTTAATGTTTTATTATAATCATTGCAATGGCGAGTGAAGTCAATGAAAAGTCAATTTTGTAGTGACATTGTCTCTGTTTTGACAGTATGGTTACGCTCCTAAAGGCTCTTCGGTGATTCTCTACAGTGACAAGAAATATCGCCACTACCAGTATTTTGTAGCACCCGATTGGCAAGGAGGAATTTATGCATCTCCATCCGTGGCCGGTTCACGCCCAGGGGGCATCATTGCTGCATGCTGGGCTACTATGATGCACATGGGTGAGAGCGGATATGTTGAGGCCACCAGGAAAGTCATTGAGACAGCCCGAAAAATAAAAGCGGGGTCAGTAATAATGTCATTCATAATGTAATGTGTAACTGTAAATGTGAGACACAGAAACAAGGTGTTGGTTTGAATGAATAATCAAATGATGCTATGGCTTCAAGATATAGCGAAATATTGCAAATGTGTATAGCGCAATGGTTTGCAATACCAATGATTTTAATATTTCCAAATGTTATGTATAGTTTTAGGTTGATGTGGCAAATGGAATAAGTTGGAATAAGTATTCCTTTTCCACAAAAAATGAAACGTATGTTGGTTTTATATTATTTCAGTTTTTATTACAGTTTTTATTTTTTTTTATTACAGTTTTTAAATAATTGTACATAATTTTAGTTTGTTTTTCAAACTGAAAGTATTATCATATCAAATATTGTATGTTTAGCCAGTTGTTGTATATCAATATTGTGCAGCCCTAAATGATGCATTAAAAAAAAGAGGCAAATATGTTTGCAAGGCAGGCAGCATGTACATGTCAGGCCAGACATTGTAATGGCATAGACAGATGTGTGTATTGAATCTGTCTAATAAATAGTCTTTCCAACAGAGTTCGTAAAGTGGAGGGGATATTTGTGTTCGGGGATCCTGAAGTATCTGTGGTGGCACTGGGTTCTCATGACTTTGATATCTTCCGTTTATCCAATGCACTGACGTCAAAGGGCTGGAATCTCAACACTCTGCAGTTCCCATCAAGGTGTGTTAAAAAAGTAAAACAGTTTCTATACATCATATGTATGTATGTATATGTATGTATACACACAGTTTAATACAGCTTTTTGGGCCCCATGAGTATGCTATACAATATAGGAAATTAGTAAACCCTCTTTATCATGTAAATGTATGCATCACAGAAATTAAACGCATTAGCATGTAATGCATCAACGTAATTGAGTATGCTAAAAAGAAAATTATACTGCTGTCTTTTTTACACTATTAAGACAAAATCAAAAGCACTGAAAAAAAGTTGCTTTTTTAAGTTAATTTAGCCTCAATTGTTTGCTTTTTTTAATGTTCCCTGTCAGCATCCATATTTGTGTAACAATGCTACACACACAACCTGGTGTAGCTGAGCAGTTTGTCAATGATGTGAAGAAAGAAGTAGCTATTATCATGAAAAATCCGAAAGAGATAACCACAGGAATGGTGAGTTTTTAGTTTATTTGAAACCCATCCAGTCTAGTCCACCTTAGTCCAATTGTGCATGACTAATTTCACCAGATAACCAATATTAACCATAATTACCTTTGCTAATTCTGTATTAAATGTTTCAGGGAGCCATTTATGGTATGGCTCAGTCCATCCCTGACCGGTCGATGGTGACTGAAGTCTCACAAGGCTTTTTGGACTGCCTTTATAGCACTGAGGTGCCCAAGATACAAAGCAAGCACCACAAAAACCATAAGAACCACATAAATGGCAACTCTAAAGTGCACTGAGACGGACTGTCAGGGTCTCCACCCTTAGCTGGCTGAAGGGCTTGTTACCACAATCATCTAATCGTTCATTTTCTTGTTTGTCTACTGTTCAGTCGTCTATTTACATCTAACTGTATAAGCCATAGTCACGTGATATTCTAGCATTTGTGACTTGAGGACCAGCAGTGTTCTGTCTGTAGTACTAAAGACTAGAGGCAACTGCTCAAGTATCTGTGTGTGTCTGAGAAAGGTCTGTGTCTAATTTTGGTGACCGCTGAATACAGTTTAACTGTAGTTTGATTTCATAAATTTTTATGACAGGTCTACGCTATGTGTATTTGATCACGCTACCATTATCTCCTTTAAAGTATTTTAAACCTCAGGATTCTAGTTGATAATATGGTCACAGTGATTTTATACCTGGTCATTTTTCACACAAGCTGTTTATAAACTATATATTGACAGTTTCTGGGAGTTAAGCATTGCATATTGGGATAAAATCCTGTCGAAAATTATCGACAGGAAAAAAGCACATCACACATCATTTTTAGAATGGTAATACTGCTCAGGGGAACCTGTATTGCAAATATTTTTATTTATTAATTCACCAGAATTAGACTCATTTAGATTTGGGAGCCTGGTCGCAGGCAGTCACCTTACTTCAGAAACAATATCTGACTAATATAAAATCACCTGTGGAAAATAGTATCAGGGCCAACAAATCCATCAACCATTTGCCTGTAATCATATTTCCTGGTCCAAGTTTGATCATATTTCCTGGTCCAACACTTGACAAGTTTTCCATCAATTTGGTTTTTTTCAAACGATCATCTTCTATCTACCTCAGGTCTAGTTCCAACATTTGTGCAGTTAATCATTGATTAATAACTTCCCTTTTTCTGTCTCAATCTTGAGAACTGTCATCTACTTGTCCATCTTGTTCCTTATTTTGATCAGTTAATGCCACGCTTGAGGTGACGGAACTCACTGATAAAGTAAAAAATTCTGCTTTCAATGATTCGTTTGATGTTTGTGTTGTATTTATATTTGTTTGGGATTGTAGTTCCAGTTCAGATCAACTGAATGATTGTTCTGGAACAGCAAGAAGGGAAATAATTTATGCATGAAGGGAGAGTCAGTGATATGAGCAAGCAATGACATGGTACCATGTAAATCATCACACCAGATCTCGTCAACAATGTAATGCCTGTAGCACTCATAATATTTGTGACCACTGTGTGCGTTTTATATTTTAATTCGCTAATTAAATGTCTAATATTTCAATGTCTTTTTTTCAGTTTATCATTTTAATTTTTGTTTTTCAACATCTTTTGAAAGGCTTCAGTTGACGGACATTTCCACGTGCAGGGTGGTTTTCTTTGATATGACACCTCTGTAGTACAGTGTAGATTCAGTTACTGTATCCTGTCTTAGACTAATACAAAGATGGGAATATTTGTCTTTAATAGCAGTCGCCCCTCTGGCCCAAATGAAGCATTTTAATGTCTTCATGCAATAATTCCAATTACTGTAACTACTGAAACTAAGGCACCTTGATCTCCTGAATGTTTGAGGGATTGCATGACCTCTATGGTTATGGTTGTATAAAGCACAAAACTAACAGCATTCACCTTAATGCCTTTCACACAGTCAGGTGATGTGCTATTAGATTAACAGTAGCTACATCAGCCTCAGGGATTAGGCCTTTACCACATCATGCAGTTCATTTCAGTTTTGTCCTGTAATGTTTTTGTTGGTCCTATGTAAACCAATAAAGTTTGACTTAAAATCTGAGATGTTAATTTCCTGGTATGTTTACATTTTAGTGTTACTATACACAATAATAATACAATAATAATTTAAAATAATCTATTTTGAGTTTTAAATATTGTGAGGAAGCACATTTGAAATAAATTTAGTCAAGTCAAGTCGACTTTATTTATATAGTAGCGCTTTTTACAAATTTTCATTGTTTCAAAGCAGCTGTACATGAATGATACTTCTAAGAAATTTAGTCTTCTTAAAAGAGCGATTGAGGCAACTTATTTCAAAATACCAATATTTTAGTTCCTATATAACTGGAGAGAGATATTTTAGAGATCTGTTAGATGCAGTGACTCTAAAATACCAAAATAGGCAAATACTTGGTTTAATAAAGTTCATTTTTGAAACACTACGTCTGCCACATCGTCACTGGATCCTGAAAGATCACACACTTTGTCAGCAACAACAAAATAAAGGCACAATAATTTTATCTTAGAAAAGACTATAAACCTTAGAACAGGATTAAACAATAGTACTTCACTGGTCTCGTTAATACATTTACATTATTGTAACAGGCAGACTTCAAATGTCATGACAGTCAAAATGAATACAGTGGTAACCATAATACTTGAATTTAGTGTTTTTGGTCCAGCTGTGTATAGGCTGCAAACGTGTTGTTGAGGGGGATCCCTCAAAGCACTAAGATCTGATCTATAAAAGTTGCAAGGCTGATGTCACGCTGTGAGAGTCCTCCACACTCATGAGTGCTAAGAGTGATCTGGACCTATCAGTAAAAACATTTAAAGTCAATGAGAAATCCAAAATAACCCTCTTTGCTATATAAATATATCTTCCTGGTGTATTGTGAAGGATTCATCTGCGCATGGTATTCTACTGTAACTGAAAACAAGCCTTATTCACCTTGTTATAAACATTAAACCATTCAGGGTGATGATCCATTTTCTCAGCCTGCAGTGCAACTCTGGACATGAACCCAAAAGCCTAAAGAGACATTTAGTACAACATTTAACACCCATGAAGGCTTGATGTGAAAGGTTTTACCTTCTATGAACACGAACACTATATGAATACTATGAATATGTAACTGTAGTATGACAACAGTGATATAAGAAAGCTTTATACTGTGTGTAGTCCATAAAATTCTATTATCACTCAGCAGTTTAATTGATGTTGTTACCTGGTTGAAATCTTTAAAGAGGAACTCTTTGTAAATGGCATCCCTCCCCACCACCTCCACCCACTGAGCATTCCTGAGCATGGGCAGGAGGTGCTCCCTCTCCTCCACTGTAAGAGTCTGAATCTTCCCAGCCTGTGTATTGAAAACAGTTCAGAAAACATCCCATAATTCCAATGTGCAGTGTTGTATGGAGCTTGCGAGAATCAGTGTGTTTCCAAGCACGTGACATCTTTGAGAGTAAAATTGTACTTCCTTTTCTATTCATAAACTGATTTCTCTTATGATACACTGCGAAATGTGACTGAATGCACAAATTATATATCATTTTAAAAATGCAGTATTAAAGGCACAAATGTTGTACACAGTCATTGTTTGTAAATAGTACTGATGATATTTTGGATAGTTTTACAAGCACCCGCACTCGTAAAAATACATACTAGGTGGGATGTTTCAGAAATAAGCCCTGTGATTGGCTGTTGTGAACTCCATATGGAAACAATGATGACTTGCATTTTCCAACACACACAATATCTATTCTATTAAAATCACTCACATGACGACAATAGTAAGGTATAAAATTTAACTTTGTTAAACATCTTGTGTACTTTCTATTGAATTCCATTGTGTATTTTATTGAAAAGTATATCTGTGTCAGCACTTTCTTTTGTACTGTTCACACAATATTGTCCCTGTCTGAACCAACAGTGTATTGCGTCAGAGAGCCTGCGCAAACAAGCAGATGTCAGTCATAATGAAGCTCCAACACTGATAAAAGTGACTGACATCAACAGGTCTCTTAGCAACAGTCTAATCTGACGAACTAATGCTGCTGCATGATCAGACACGGCACAAAGGAAAAATCAAAATCTAATTTTACAGTGGGGCACAGCTGAGTGATAAAACAGTGATAGAGGAAAACACACAAAAGATCATATAAAACTATATATATAAAAACGTTCTTTATATATATATATATATATATATATATATATATACGAGCATTGTCTTTTAACAGAACACTGAATATATAAACCACGTACTCGATTGAGTCTAATAATATGTTTAAGTTAATGTGCATGAAAATCATGTAATGAGCAACATGTAATGAACTGTAATACACAGACAGAGATAGTTATGAGCTCATGGAATAATATCACGATTAATGTTCAGCCGATTGAAAATAAAATGTAAATCAATTATTTGTGGAAATGTAATGCAATTATTTTTAAAGTTCAAAGTTATACCAAAAGTAGTTGGTAAACCACAACCAATAAATATAAAGAAACGAAACGTTTTTGTATGACTCTTACCATGTTGGAGGTGTTGTGCGTACCGCTCCCAGTTTGTCTCGTGCTCTACGCACAATGTAAGCAGCTGGATTTCAACCTGTGGCTGTTACAAACCCTACTACGACGATGGTGATATTTTAAATATTAATTAGGTTACGTTATTGGACGCTCCTGAAACGTTACCCAGCAACGTCATCGCGACCTGTTTACTATTCATTAACTAAACATCTATATACGGCTGCCCTGACAAAGGCCTGAACAAAAATACTACTAGATTAACGGTTAGAACCTTTATGGTTAGAACATCTGAAATATTTGGTCTTCTCGTAAATTGTTTAGTGGGGGTTCGGATAAATGTTAATTGTCTGAATTGTCTGTCTGAATGTTAATTGTAAAAGGGGTCCTTATTATTTAAATAAAGCGTTCAACATTTTCATCAATTATTCATGATTTATTATTAATAATATTTTGGCCATAAGCCCAGAGACTATTTACTAGAAGCATTATTAGTATAAAATCAACTTAAAATATCATCCTCACGTTTGCATGTCGTTTTACTTGTGTTGTCCATGCTTCTTTATCTGCGTTATCTATGTTTTTATCTTGCACTTGCTTGCTCACATAGACAATTAACCTTGATATCAGTGGTCAATCTTAAGGTGTCCTCTGGTAAGTTAACTAGGAAACAATAAAACTGTCTAGCACATCTCAAAGATCACAGCAATCACATGTACACTGATCTTTGAGCTGCCTTTATTTCATTTGTACAAGAAAAAATAACGCCAGAAGAAGAACAGAACATTTGGAACAATGAAGATAACCAATGTCCTGCATGTATACTTTCTTACTCTTCTCTTAGGAGGGCTGTGTGAGAAACTTCACGATGAGGGTAAGTCTGTTAAACAACAGGGTGTTATAGTTGTTTAAAAATGGTATAAAAGGCATTTGAATAGTATTGTTAAGGTGATACAGTCTCATTTCTTGTCTTTCTTTCTAGCATACAAGCTAAAAATGGATGAAGCATTGCTAACATTTCATAGTGAACTACCGTACAGCATTAGTGTCCTCTACACATCAGATTACTGTTTTAAGGTATTCTTAAATTCTGTTGCCTTGTTTATGAAATGAGTGTCACAGCTGTGCTGCACAGAGAAAGAAATGCAGAAATATTTGTTATCTATTCGCAAAATGTTTGGGCTGAAATTACAGTACACATCAAACCAAAACTGTAAAGTGAAAACTTTGTGTAATTGCTTGTGTTGCCTGCCTGTTTAAAATATGTATTTTTCCTTATACATGCAGTGTCTTTATCAGCCCCTTGCCACAGTTGAGAATAGACAGCAGAATGTTTCTGTTGTTGTACGCACTGTATTCAAACTGACATTAAGAATCTTACCTGTGAATGGAAACAGCACTCTGTGCAGGTAAGGCTTTTCTTGAATTACACCTTATACTTATTAAGGTAAATAAGTTATATATAGTGACTTAAGTTATATATAGGAAAAATCAGTACCTTTCTGTGATAATTTATATTACAATATAATATATGATATAATATAATATATTTATAAAAATATATAATGTTTTGTAATTGTTTTATATATTATGTAATTCTTTTGAAAAACCTTACATTTTATAAACGGGCACAAAAAGACATTATATGGATAAGATATATGGCCTTTATAGGAGATGATGGCATTTGCAGTTAGAGAGAATATTTATGGCTGTGTGTTTTAAGTTTGACCTGGCTTTAGTGTTGCCCTTTGGAGAATATCTCACTGTGCATTGATCGCACTGCATTTTGGGGTTAACAAGCTGACAGTAAAATAATGATGAAAAAGACCATTAGGACATCAAAGCTAGAGGTTTGTTCACAAACACCAGCTGATATGTTAAAAGAAGGAAACAGTAGCCATATTTACAGATTCTATAAGATTCATATGGTCCTATCAGGGTTGAGGTATTCCATGTTGGGCCTTATTTAAATGGACTTTGCAGGGGGCGTCTGATTTCATAGAACACACGCCTTTGTGTCCTACCCCCACCCCCTAACCTATGGCTGGGGTCTAGTCCTGGGTTTCTTTAAGATCAATAGCAAGGTCCCTTTCCAGACTGAGCCATTATCGATTTGCCTTCTCCTCCAAAGAACATGCTGGTCACTATGTCATCCTCAGGTCGATCAATAAAGGCTGATACTGTGTTTTGGGAGATGAAAAGGGGGAATTGGTTTGAAATTTGCACTTCTTACGCTGACCTCTAGATGGCCCCCTTCAGCTTCTTGTGCACCTTATGTTTCAGCCACTCCATATTCAGAAAAATAGGCATGTGGAAATAGGCAATTGGTTATTTCCAATACGTGGTTACAGTTTGCATAAGTATCAGTACAAATGTAAATATAATAAATACAATATAAAAGTACATTTTTATCATGAATAAATATTAGCACCATTTGTTAATAAATATGAATATATAAATATTAATAAAATATAATACCATGTTATGTAATATACATAACAAATAAACAACTACAGAAATAAAAGAAAATCTGTTTTGATAACACTAAGTAACTGAGGTAAAAAACGTTAAAGAGTTTAATAATGTTTTAAACAAAACAGAAAAATTCAATAACCATCAGTATGACTATAAGGATGTAATGGATGGATCAGTGTTTTATTACATGCTGATGACATTATTTCTCCTCCCTAGTCTGAGTCAGACGTTTGAGGAAGCTGGCCATTATTCTCTCTGGATGAGACAGTCTGGATTGTTTAATGATGTGACCTGTTCTCTCACTGTGGACAAGAGTCCTCACAATGCCTACCTGCGTAAGTACAGTATGTATAATTAAAAAGAATTAATTATAGCTCCTTAATCAGTAATCGTGAGTGTCTTGTCTTCCAAAGTTGTACATGAAAGTATCTCTCTCATATCCCAGGAGTCAGATTCAGTCTGTATTGATCTGATGAACTGCGTGTTTCTTGAAAAACAAGCTCAAAAAAGCTTTTCTGCCATGTTTGTTTTGGAAGATGCCCCGGGAGGGGAGCATTGTGGGAAATACATTAGAGGAGCGTGAAGGATTAAAGCATAATGGGATTTTGAAAGCACCACGCTCCATAATGTGCAGTCTACTTTGCAATAGTGCAGATTATGTTGTAGATCAGACCTTACAGGGCAAGTAGCCATTATCTGTCAGATATATGGCCATTGTGACTAAACTCTAAGCTATATGATGAGCTTCCATTAGCTGGGCTGAATGGTGATTATAGTGCAGCTCCAAAAAAGCCCTCACAATTTAAGTGATGGTCCTGGTGATCAGAAGAAAAAGACCTGATAAGGGGAAAAAACTGTTTATTTTCAATAGAACTGAAATAGAATTTTTAATAGAGCGATCAAGTTAAGAGAAATGTAGGTTTCACATGGATATTTTAAGTCTTGATCTAAAGGATACAAATCTTCACCTTAACTTAGAGTCAGTAAAGAATACAAGCAGCACACAATAAAACTGCTAATCCTTAAACTGTAATTAATGCAAGATGTGCAAATTAGTGAAACATTCAGACATCCGGACCGAATGCAATGATTGGACGATCATTTCCACAGAAGGCACAGGACCATCACTAAGTAAAGCGGTCTAAATATATTATAATTAGACCATTTTACTTAGAGATTGCTAACAGGCTGTGAAGAGACATTCAACAGCATAACAAAAATATTTCTGGGGAAAAAAATTGCCTACCGTTCCTTTAAGACATATTGAACATGACAAACTCTAAAGTACTCTTAAGTGTACACAGTGTTGAACATACATGCAGTGTTTATTTATCTCAGGGCCAGTTTGCTCAGCCCCCTCAACTCAGTCATCACTATAGTTTCATCACAGTTTCCCTTCATGTCATCAGGTGTATTCACACTTTGATGAACTGGTCCTTTGTGTGTTTGTTTTTCCACAAAAGCCTCCGCTGTTCTATCGAAAAGAGATCACTGTGTGCAACATGTCCATCTGATTAACCATGATATTCCTAGTGTCTATTATTTAACGTGAGGGCTGTTGTTCTTGTTTTAATTTTAATAAAGATGATAAACAGTGGCATATTAATCATAGGTTTCTAGAATTATATAAGCATTACATAACAATGTTAAACTCTATAAAAAGTTGAATTCAGTTTTATGGCAATAAAAACTAGCACAAATTAAAAAAAAAAAAACAGAAAATGTCCTTGATCTCCCTTCCATCTGATTTTCAGTTTTATAGCTTCCAAATGTTTGGAAGACTTGATTTCTGTTGAACATCTTCCCTCGAGCAGTCAGTATCATGGATGATGGCCTCTGGCAGCCAACACGATCCGTTCCATCTTACGCTGTAAAAATATTGCCCTGGTGCCTGGTCTTATTGAAGACCCAAGGCTAGGGTTTCATAGATTGATTGTATGCCTATAGACTGGTTTCAGATTACATAAAAGGATACTGCTGGCTTCTTGAAAGCTCTCTTGTGGCACAGCATGGGTGACAGAGCGTGTTCAGTGAGAGCTTACAAAATGATAGGAATTTGACGAGTTTGTAATTGGTTTTCTCCAGGATTTGGGATTGCCCTTTGCAGCCAAATTTTACAAAATCTTTATTGCTAAATAAGTTCTTTGAAACTCACCTGTCCAACCCAGCTAACAGGGCCTGTTTAAATGTTTTAAAAAACATTACAGAATTAAAAAAAGTTCGAATAATGTTTTTATAACCAAGCAATAGCGTTAAATACAGAGTGTAAAAAACTGACCATTTCAAATGTTCTTAGAATATTCAATATAACATTTTTAACATTTGTGTTGCTTAATGGAAATGTTTGGGAAATAGCCTAAAATTGTTAGCTTGGTAGTTTTCCTAATATAATAAAACTGCAGAATGTGTGTGTAACCAACGCTTGTGTTTCCATTTCTCAGCTCTGTTGGTGGCGTTCTTGATTCTGACTTTTGCTGCTGTTTTTTGGGCGTCTTTGCCTTTTATTATCAGGTAACAATGTTACATATTTTATGTTGGGTAATTACTGAATCATAATTGTGATGATGTTAATTTTGCATAAAAGGGCTACATTAAAATATTGTTTTACATCACTGCAGGTGTAGCTGTACACAGAGGTTAAAGAATCTTATCTGCTGTCATGGGTCCCAATACTCCATGGAAAACGTGAGAGCAAAGCTCACTTTATGCACAAACAATCATTGTGTTATACATTAAACATTGTGCATCTGTTTAATATTTTGTATGTAGCAATAAATGCTAATCCTCAATTTCCAGGATAATCATGTTTAATATGCAGACCGCTCATACAGATATACTTGGAGCCTTGTACGGGATATAGTTTAATTTTCTAAAATCTAGTTTGATTTTCCTTGTCTAAAACTCTAGTTTGATTAGCTTGGTCTGCAGCCTATATTGGGTGGTTTGGTGAGCCAGAACAGGAAGAGGGTAATGCTAATTCCTGGGTGATGGATCTCGCTGCCATCCAAAGACCATATGGGAAATGGGAACATCTTCCCTTTGGAAATGAGAGAATCTATGTGTGCTCTCCAAACATGTACAAGTATACTCATGCTCCCTTAACATGGCTCCAGCAACACCTAATTTTTAACTTTATTTAGGAGTTAAATATCTGATTTAATCTTCTTATACTCATCATAATCTGTGCTCTTTTAAGAGATTTCATGTAAGATTCTACATTACATATTCTCATCTTGTACCATTTTTTTATTCTGTTGAACACTTTTAGATTTTAGACTGTTATATTTTGAAATTTCTTGATATAAAAAATAAGTTTGCCATAATTTGATATTTTGTACTCATGCAATGTGGCACACGTTTTATAGCATAGAAATACAAAATCCTTGCTTATATTGACCTAGTTACAAATACTGTTCATCTTGGCAGTCACAATGACAACTTGGACATATGAAGGAATTTTAACATAGTGATTTCCAAGGTCTGGAAAATTTATGGAAGGTTGTAAAATCTTAACTCATGGAAAAGTCATAAAAATCATTTTATAGTCATTTTAAAGTTTTCCTTTTACACTCAGTTCTGAAATATTGCATCAGCTAGAAATTAGCCTTTGTTTGAAATTATCTCTAAAATAATTTCTAAAAAAATCTTTGCCCAGTATTATTCACAAACATCTGTGAAAGTTTTTAATATTGATTGGGCGAAAGGTGCGATGTAAATGTCCATACTAAATCGATTGCTTTTGTTTATTTTAGGAGGAGAACGCTAATGAATCTTGCGTGGACCAAAACAAATCAAAGTCAACAAGACTGAAGTCATTAGACACATTTCGAGGGTACGTGCCAAAAATGGCTTTTCATTTATCGGGACTAAAACTGTATTAGCTTAATTTTGCACCAGTTAAACTCTCTCAATTCTGCGTATCTCTTCACTAATTAATTATGATTGGCTTGACAGCTTCATTCGCTTCATTTATGTGTTATGTGACTAAGGAGATTGTGAGGGGTCACAGGCTGGACATATGCTCACTTGAGCCATTGTTTTTTGAGGTTCCTCTAGGCACCATCTCTAATTTATTTCATTTCTGCAGTGGGGAACAGTGGGTTGCTGTTGAGAAAGGGTGATGTGATTTAATCTGGAAGCCCAGCACGGCTTGATAGTGTCTTGAGGGCAAATGCAGAGCACGCCTGTCGTGAAACAGGAAGCCGATGTGGCTTTGACCTCCAACTCGCCCAGTAATTGATGTAATAATACGAGCAGCATATCAGCACATACTCGGCAAGCTGTAGATCTGTAGCTGTAGAGGATATGGCTTCCCAGATCAAGATCTGTGTAATGGATAATCCATGTGTGTTGCAAAAGTGCTTTCAGATTGCAATCACCAGTGACAATTTGCACCATCAATCTCAGTAACAAGAACCAAGTGTGTATGTTTTTTGGAATGATCCATCATCAATATGTTTTTTGTGTCAGTGTGAATGTGTTTAAACTTTAAGCTCCATTCACAATTCAGTGTTTCATTCATGTTTGCAATTATATTCCAATTCCACAGTATTGTATTCCAATTCCACAATAATATGTTAAATCTAATGGCTTTATCAGAGCTTTGGTCTCGTTCACTCCATTGTAGAGTGTTCTGGTATTACAGCGCAGCATTTGAATTCATTATGACCTCATATCATAGATATAGATGCTGAGTATGACATCACTGCTAGCTTTTGTCAACTGAAATGATTTATGATGATAACGAGCTACAGAGGGCGCTAGTAGCATTTCCAAGGTCATAGGTTCGAACCCCAGTGAAAATATGAATTGATCATATGTACAGAACCATGAATGTGCTGCAGTCCCTTTGGGTAAAAGCATCTGTCAAAATGCATTATTGTAATACATGGAATGCAGTCTGCATTTACTACATTTACTGTTTTGTGTTGTTGGTGGATGTCTTTGGGTCCTTGTGAGAAGATCAACCCACAGAAAACACAATTGTTGCAGTTTCTATGCTTTAACATGAAATATGGTCTGTCCAGTGGTGAGTCAAAACTTTTCACAAAAGACAGAAGCATCTGTCATCTACTTACCATCCTAGTAAAATTGTTTCGGCTATGGTTTTTCTCAGAGCAGAAAACACGGCACCCACAATTTGTCAGGTGCCATCAAAATGATATATTGTACAACTGTAGACTTTGTTTGCATTTTAATTTTTTAAAAAGGATTTGATTTTTAATCTCCGCAAGCTGAAAGCCTGCAGCCAGTTCCCTCATATTTGTGATTACAAATTGAGGTTGGTGGTTTTGTAATAGTGAGTTATGATAACAGCAAATGTGATCTTAAACAAAGCATTCTGTACCAAGGAGAACCAACTTCATCACCAAGATCTAGGTGTTGCCAGTTAAATAGTGTTTAAATACTCAGTGTATATCGTTTTAATTTTATAATGCTTTTAATAACCTTTCAGATCAGGAGATTGTCAACCAAGAAGGTTGGTTTTTGGGTTCAGGGTTGCGTCAGTTTCTCCCTTCCAAATTTTCCAACTGCCCCCAGTGGCTAAAGTTGGAATTACTGGTTGTATGCAAGCCACATGAGGAACATTCTCATGATGCAAACTTAAAAACAGAGACTGACTTTAGGGGACACAAAATTCTGCTGTTGGCAATTCTGCTGGGGTCATGTTTCACAAACCACCTGTAACAGTTGCTTCTGTAGCTCAACTGGTAGAGCATGGCACTGACAATGCCAAGGTCATGGGTTTGATTCCCACGGAAGACATGTACTATTAAAACATATACTTTGAATACACTGTAAGTTGCTTTTGATAAAGCATCTGTCAAATGCATAAATATAAGCCGTTTCATACCTGTGATTCCATTTTTATTTTAATGATGACATGTTTATATATGACTTGAACTTTATCTGATATATTAGCTTTTTCACTGTGAAAACTGCAGTAGTAACAAATCACAAATGTGCCCATTCAGACATTACAAAGTACTATACTGCATAAATAAAATTGCGATGACAAATACACACTTGGAGCTACTGCCAAAGTACATGTTGTACTTGTTAACAACAATAGTTAATGAGAGGCAACATACAAACACAGCATGTTTTTGTTTTCTATTATAGTTTATTAAAGCTTATAAGACAAGGCAAAAAGCTTAAAGCAGTAAAATACTTGTCTCAGAATTTATTTCCTATTTTTTACAGTTAAAACCAGAGATTCTTAATAAACACGATTAGCTAAACTTGTTAAACTGCAAACATTCTGCTTTTGTGTCATCCTAAAAATGACTTAACCTTTGTCTTTGTTACTATGGATACTAATGGATGCAGTCAAAAAGTGTGTGAGAGAAAGGCAGGCTGTGTGTGTGTGTGTGTGTGTGTGTGTGTGTGTGTGTGTAAACGAGACTTTAATAGTGCTCTTTGAGTATAGCATGTGATTAAAATCTTGTATCAGCAGGTTAGACCTAAAAGGAGCAGTAATGGTCTCTGTTCTGATCTCCTAATTGAATTTGGTGAGGAAAAATTAGTGATCGCCAGTTTAGATACAGTGAAGTTTAACTGAAGGTCTGTTCTGGGCTGTTGCTTTGCTCTGTGTGTGCTCTTAAACAGACCAACCAATGCTCAGTGTTGTCAGTATAATAGCTGAGGTGTTGTGTTAGAGTCTGATCACAAAAATCTTTTAGTGTCCATGAGTGTATTTATGCCGCATAGTGCAAACACGCATTTTTCTGACTTGCAATAAAACAGCATCTCCTGCGGTAGCTAATTCAATGTAGTGTTCCATCATGTACAATACGTTGCAGCTTGGCTTCTTTGCAGTAAGTTACGCACCTACAATAAATTACAGCAGAGGGCTTTAGTCAGCACTTCTGGGTGAGGCGATTCAGAGGACAACCGTTCATTTCCTGAGTGATTCATTATGCTTAGGTTGCATTACCTTGCATTGCATTTTTTCTCTGATATATAAAATATATGCCACACCCTCTGGCCTTATGGTCTGTAATAGAGATACACTTTACCCTGATTGCACTGTTGATAGGTGACAGTTCTTGTTGTGATGCAGCAAAGGGGACGTTAAAAAGATAACTTTCAATTTTGTTAGTTTGTTGTGGTTAAGGCTGTAAATTATGGGCATGCTTTCATTTTCATATTTCAGTAAAATTTCATCCAGTCAAATGAATTAAAGGACATTTGCAAGATTAGAGGCTTCTAGTCACTCCTGGCATTGCCTCAGTATAATTCTGCTTATTAACAATATTAAAAATGAATGGGCTTAATATATGGGCCGTGCTCTGCTAGGGTACAAAATTATTTTGCCCTAATTCTTCCTGTATAATATCCTGCTTAATATCTTCTTTTCTTTAATGCCCACCTGCATGCATCAAATCATGCATTTTCTTAACTCACAATTGCTTTTATTGTTGCATTTGGCTGTACATACTTAATGTTATTTTTATATATAGAAGCATTCACAATATTCAGTTGCATTTGTGTTTACAGATTCTCTCTGATGGTCATGGTGTTTGTGAACTATGGAGGAGGCGGGTACTGGTTTTTCGAACATGCACCATGGAATGGTGAAGTACTGCTGATTTTTAGCCATGTCATAATCAGTATGAACAGTGATGCTGATACTCAGAGCAAAGTGACTGTTACTCTAATCAAGCTGTTCCAAGCAGGATATACTACATAGAGCAGGTCAGAATAAAATTACATATTACAATTAAGTGCAATGAAGTTAATAATTAGGCACTTGTCATATAAACATCATTCATTAAGAACATCCAATATGAACCAACAGCCGAAATGATATCTCTCACCAATCTTTACCAACTACCAATAATTTACCTAACTAGGTTGTAAGAATGTTTCCCTAACGTTTTTGATAGTAAGAAAAACATTCAAAAGTTCTAGGCGCGATCAAAACGTTTTATAGAACATTAGTCAATATTCTGAGAACGTTCCCGGTTAGCTGGGGATGCCTTGTACTGATATCAAATATCATTCACTGCTTTATCAAAGAGACACTTTATATTCAGAGTTTGTCTGTTTGCTGAACATTGCTGATCATTCTCACGTGGTGGCAGATGAGACGGGTTGCGTGTTAAATTTAAAGGATGGCTATTACAAAGCACATCTCCTGGAGTATTCACAGATGAACTCAATTTAGGACTCATAATAGCCTCTTCATCATATCAGCAGAATTGTATTGATCATAAAGAAAAGCAGATGGATTTTAATATTACCGTGAGGCCTTCTCTGTCATGACTGTGTGAGCAGTTATGAATCATTTTTGTCTCAAAATCGACAAAAACAATGAGAAAACATTAAGGACATGCAGTCCTTTATCATCACTTAGTTTTCTCAGAATGACATCATTTGTTTATGATTAGGTATCATTATGAGGATGAAACTGATTTTTGTTATTTAACAACAAGATTATACATTTCCTACCTGTCAGTCAAAAGGCTCTGACATGCATCTGTCATATGTGTTTATGTATGTCTTTCTATTCCATGTGTGATACAGGTCTCACAGTGGCTGATCTTGTGATGCCTTGGTAAGTTGCCAGTATGTACTTAATGAATCGCTGGAGAATTACTACTTTCCATTTTTAAGATTAATACGGAAGAGAGTGGGACTTCAGTCCAACAGTTTGGATCTCCCATCAAAATGATACAGATTTAAGACTTTCTAAACCCAGCATCGCTCATAATGCTTTGCCTATTAATCTTTCTCCCTTTGATAGTATACATAAAACTTGTAAAATCTACTGCCATGCTTAAAAATGCCCTGCGTGATGAATTGAATGCAGAATTTTCTCTGTATGAGGTCCAGCAATGCAGTGTTAACCTTTGATTTGTTTAGGTTTGGGTTCTTTGTGGTATGACTTTAAAAGAGAAATGAAAACCTGTATTAGTATGTTAAAACTTCTGCATCCACACAGATACAGTAAACTATCAGCCCCCCCTACAATCATTGGCATGCAAAAATCAATAATACAAAACTGCATTAAATTTGGCATTAAGCGGTCATGCCATCACTACAGAAATGTCTCTAAACCCCATACAATGAGTTATTTATTAGCAGCGATGATGCAAACGGTTCATAATGTGCCAATACACAATATGTGTGATGTAAGTATTATGTGCAGTAATGCTGTTTTTAATCCTTTGGCAAGGTTTGTGTTCATCATAGGTACTTCTGTGGTGCTAGCATTCAGCTCGATGCACAGGAAAGGTGTTCCACGGCTACAGCTCCTTCGCAAGTTGTCCTGGAGAACCATAGTCCTGTTTCTTATTGGGTTCTGCTTCCTAAACTACAGCCCCAGGGATGGATATTGTGAGTAGTATATACATATTTCTTTTACTTATTTTTGATTGCACAACAGGAAATCTAACTGGAATTGCAGTTCTCCTCTAGGCAATAGTGACTGATACCAGACATATAAATTACCTGCACTTTGCAGTCTTCATTCATATTAACACAGAGTGTGAACTTTTCTACAGATAACAAGAAAACATTACACATCACCACAACCTTAGTTTACAAATGAAGTCAATGTGTCCGTTACAGGATGGTAGACCCAAAAATTTAAATTCTTCCATCATTTACTCATTTAATTTATAATGATCATTTATATCATTCCAAACCTGTATGACTTTTGCTTTTAAGCAACAACCAAACAACAACCAAACAACAGTGGCACCCATTGACTTTCTTTGTATTGACGCATACACACTTCTCAAAATATCTTCTTTTGTGTTTCACAAAAAGTTAAATAAGTTTGGGATGACATATGGGTGAGTAAATGATGGACAAAATTTAATTTTTGTGTGATCTATCCCTTCAGTGATGAAAGAAAGGCCACCGAATTAGCTAATCCAGGGTCTTACAGTAGCACATCAGGGCTGTCAGTCTTAAGTAAGAAGGGCAAAGAGAGCCGTCAGGGAGGGGTGCTCGTACATTAGCCAAAGCACTGTAGCAGTCCGGTTTTTATGGATGTATAACTAAGTTAACAAAAATATTGTGATACTTTCCAGTGGCAATCATCATATCTGGGGACTTTCAACAGAGGTGCACAGAGCAAAACAAGCTTGGCTTTAATGGTCAATTATCACAGATCAGGTTTCATCATGCCAGCTGGGCAGTGGATTTTATGGAACTTTATGTAATGTAATTACCGCCTTTGCCATAAACTGCAAAATTTACTCTCGCCAATCTGATACTGATCTGATATCAGCCTGTGAATCACTCGGAATGATGTTGTTATCCATTTTACCCTAACATAACCTGCATTCAAACGCAACAGCATGTGTTTGCCAACCAAAGTATTGAAAAATTCACTATGCTTACATAATTGTGATTTCATTCATTTTTATTTGTATTTTTGTATTTATGTTAATCTAATATATTAAGTATGTGATGGGAACATGAACAATCCATTCAAAATAAAAATAAAACCTTCTGAAATTTTAGATTTGCAAATTCTGTACTGATATATCATTTTACATGGTATGTTCTTGTACAGAATTTTATATGTGCACGTATTGTATGTTTATATGTGGTATAAATTCTTGCGCTGTGAAAAGGAACATTAGTAAGCGCATACAAAACCAATGGCAGTACTTCAAAAACGTACTTGAAACGTTCTTGCATATTTTTAATCATTAATTATAAGACTTTCAATGTTAGGGTGTTGATTCTTGTTGGAGACGAAAATTTTCTGATTCTCAATACTAGAGAGATAAACTGCAGTTTGGATTTGTTTTAGAATGTGTGGATATGGGGTTTAATTGACAGATAACATTAGTCACCCAAACCACTTCCTGCCTGTATGCGCAGAAGTGGAGTGTTTCCGCTTTATATTTGATTTGTTGGATCAATGATCAGTATTATATTGTTTCTCATGGCCCTTCGTACGTGCCACAAAGAGGTTTTCAATTAACTAATGTGCAGATTACCATCAATCTCACGCTCTATATCCTTCACTCACGTCACCCCCCGCGCCAGCTACCTCATCAGATAAGCATGATTAGTCTCTGGCAGGGTTGATCACACACACCTCTACACTCCTGCAATGAAATACTTCTCACCTCAGCCTGTGTCTGTGTCAGCATAGCCATCATTAGCCTGTTGTATTATGAACATAAATCTGCTCCTCACGCCAGAACGCTACGATAAACAATGCGGTATCTGGAAGTTGTTGGAAGTTGTGTACAGCATAGTAGCAAATAGTGAGAAGTATCACAATAGCTAAAGACCAACTTTTACACATTTGGCAGATGCTTTTATCCAAAGCCTCTTATAGTGCATTCAAGGTGACCATTTTGTTTATCAATACATGTACTCCCTGGGAATCAAACCCCCAACATTATGCTTTCCTGTAGCTCAGTGGTTAGAGCATGGCGTTAACAACGCCAAGGTCAGGGGTTCGATCCCAGGGATTGCACATACTCAATGTATAGTGATCAATGTGTAGTATAATGCAATGTAAGTCGCTTTGGATAAAAGCGTCTGCCAAATGCCTAAATGTGAATGTATCACAATGCTATACCAAGTGAGCTACAGCAACACAATTAAATGAAATAAAGTGGAACACGAGTGTGGCCTCACACTCTAACGGGTCTCTGATATGTTGTAGGTCTCAGACATACCACAGCTATATTTTGCCTTCAATGATTTGTAATATTAATCTTGTATGTTTATATGTGTTTGCTTGCATGAATGTGTCAGTATCCTGGTCCTGGTTACGGATACCCGGAGTGCTCCAGCGGTTGGGTTTCACATATTTTGTCCTGGCGCTGATGCAAACCTTCTCTTCCCACAGGGAGATCCCTTTGAAGGAGGTGGGTCATATTTCTCTCACATCTACAGTAAGAGTTCTGAAATAATGATTAATTGGCAGAGGTTACAGTTAGACGACATCTGCATTCAGAAATGCTAGTAATGTGGCAAATAAAATACTTGTAAATGCACACAATACAATGTAGCGACACAATGTTAAAATGTGATGTAAAAATATGAATAATTTTGGTTTTAAAGCTTCGTCTCTCAAACTATTAAATATACACATATTTATTGTGTCCATTTGTAACAAATATTTAAAAATACATACATTTTAAATCTTTACACAAATTTCCCTCAGTGATAACATGTCCTTTTTTTGAACAGTGAACGATGAATATTTTTATTGAAAGTCAGTTAGCAAATGAAAGTAGTAATTTTGTCAAATTATGCAAGTGTAAAATTATTATATTTTATAATGTATTGATGATAGTTTACATCTTCAGCTGATAACCAGTGCTGTGTGATTTCTACATGTTCCGCTACAGCACCATTGGTGGAACCCTGTTCAGGACGTTGTTTTGTACTGGCCAGAATGGCTCTTCATTGCCTTGCTGGAGACAGTGTGGCTGTGTGTCACATTCTTGTTGCCTGTCCCAAACTGCCCCACGTGAGTTCATATTAGTGACAACCTTTGACCATATACATTTGTGAAGAAGATTAACTGTTGTTTTAAACACCTCAGACGCAATCATATAGTATATAAATCCTGTACATTAAATAATTAAGGTGTAATACGTCTGTCAAGTCTGATTTAAATGCAGTTCATCTTTTTGTAAACATAATAATAATAATGTCATTCATGCATCAAGCTAATTCACTCAGCGGCTGACATATACAGGCTGTTGGCATCTGAGAATATATGTGGGATAGCACTAATGTCCCATATTTACATCATGATCGTGCATAGGGTATATATGCAGGCATGTAGTAGCACTCATTTGTGAGCTGTTGTGTTTGTGAGTGCGCAAATGCACGAGGGCGCACATCGTACGAGCCCGTGCTGTGCAGCTCTTATGAGTTCTGTGATTTATGAGTGTTTGGCGGCTGCTTCAGAGGGGATAATTAGCCAATCTCAGCCTGTCATGTGCACTAAAAGGAGGCAGGAAGAATAGATCCATCTTCCTTTCTCTCCTTTTCACATTGTTTTTCTCCCCTGTATCCGCTCAACCTTCCATTTATAACTCCGTCGTACTCTTTTCAGTGTGTCTGACCATTTATGACATTGATGCTCATATGCAGGATACAGATAACTGTGCTTGAATAAAACACATTCTGACCTTACAGTCATCGTCCTTGTCTTGCAACACACAATACAGCATTCAGATACAATGTGTGACCTCCACATCCTTTTACCTTAATGAAAAGTCTGACTGGATTCCTCAAATATGTTTGGAATACAGACTGTGATGTTATATGTCTCTATTAATCTGAGTGACGAGTTAATCATTGGTTGTTACCTCTGCTAGTGGATATTTAGGAGCTGGTGGTATTGGAGATTATGGTCTGTATTCCAACTGCACAGGAGGAGCAGCTGCATATATCGACAGGTGGTTATTAGGGGACAACATCTACTGGCATCCAACCTGCAAGGTGATAATCATTTACGCATTATTTTTTATTCTGTGTTTATTGGAATGTACAGCACATGTTTTTGATTTAAACCATTAAAAATGCATGATTTTATAATATGAATATTGTTTGGTTATTGGTTGGTCCCTGATCAACCAATCGCAATGAAGACATGACACCTAACTTGATCTGAGAGAGCGTCAGACATCAAATGACACAGTTCAATGCACTAAATTTCTGATCTTTAATTGCTTAATTAAAAATAAACGTTTGTTTGCTCTTTTTTTTGGGTTTATTTTAAAATAAGATTCATATTTGTATTAGCAGGGGTTAAAATACATATGCTGATATGCTTTAATGTTTTCTTAGTTACCCTGCCTGTGTCCTCTGTTTTTACAGTTCTTGTATCATACAACACAACCCTTCGACCCAGAGGGTGTCCTGGGTACAATTAATTCTATAGTCATGGGGTTCTTTGGGATGCAGGTAAGTAAAATAATTAAGCAGTTTTCACATGATAAAGTGACAAATGCTGTTGTACTGAATATCTGCACAGCTGTGATTCAGCTGCAGTGGCCTCATGCTGCTTGTTATTACCTGTGCTGATATTCATCACAACAGCACTGTTGCTTGTGTGATACTGCTTTCATACAACAATTCTATAAATTTACATTAATCTTAACATATCGCCCCACGAGGCAACATATCCCCATGAGGCGACCTGCTCCAGTATAACAGCTTCTATTTGTTTATTGATCTGCACATGATTTCAAATATATTTTTCAAATATAAGTTCCTATCCAAGGGTCAAAAGTTTTTAATGAGAAAAAAAATGGAGTGCTCCTGTTATATTAAAAAGATTGATGCAATATGGCCAGTTTCATTTTGCTTTTCAAAAGCAGCCAAAGAGGGATAGGCATCTCTAAAATGCCAAGAAAACAGGGAAACGTTCATTGCCGTTTTAAAAAATATCAGCACCTCTGGAATATTGTTGTCCAAGGTATAGTTAAAGAATACTTAATATGTGATGTCATATTTTAACCAGTGCAGACAATAAAAATTTTAGGTTTTGTAGGCAATGCACCAAATTAACTACAAAAGTGAAACTATAGAAGTGATCAATTGAGACTGTACAGAGACAGAGGACCAAAGTCCACATCTGATCCAAGCCCAAACATATTAAAACCATTTATTTTACAGACTGTGATTCACAGACTGTTCTCTCCCTGACATATTGATTAACTTCACCTTTAGTTCAACAATGACAATACAACAATGTTGGGCTGAAATTATTAGCAATTCTCTTAGGCAGACATCTGTTTTTTGTCAGTCATTCTTGTTGTTGCGGACAGATGTGTGCATCTCTGGCAAACGTCTGAGAAGTTTCTCACCCTTTGATAATGACAATGCCCCGGTGACCGGTGAGAACTCGCCATGCAAACTCTGCTGCATTGCTTAAATCCCAGTGGGCAGAGGCAAAAACAGTTAGCGCAAAGCCCGTCAATCAACATGTCTTAGAGAACACGGCAGGTGTCAGCCACTCGGTCTGTGCTCGTCCGCTCCGGCGTCCTCGGCTGAGCCGCATTCGTCATCACCAGATTCATCAGGAAGCGCGGCCAACTTCACAGCCGTGCGGGGAGCGGTGAAATTTGAGCTTTTTGTCAGGGACACAGCCACCTCACATCCTTCTCTGCCCAATCCACATGATATCAGTATGACTTACTGCTTAGAATTACTGTTATCGTCCTCCAGTCTATTTGATATGAATTATCTGAGTTTGTTTGGAGGAACATGACTCGTATGATATAGTTTTATTGATAGTGTTTTAAAAGCAGGGAGGTGATTTTTTTTTTCCAGAAACATTTTGTTATGGTGGTTGAAAGTCTCATCCTGTTAGCAATCACTAAGCAGTCACTAAAAATATTTATGTATATATTTATTTTCTGTGGAAGGCGCAGGACCATAAAAATGTTCATCCAATCATTGCATTCGTTCTGAATGCAGTGATAGGATGTCCTACCTGTCTTTCAGACTATGTATTTGCATACCTCCGCACACTGCGTTCGTGACTTTTGGAGGAGGCGTGGCTTTGAAGAGCACTCTGAATTGAGGGCGGGATCTTATTCTTTCAAAACTAGCTTGTTACTGCTAGTCACTCTGAAATTGGCTACCCTATCTTTAAATATTTTGCTTTTAAATTTAATAAAAATTTAAAGAAATGTATTTAGTAGAACCATAGAAATAACCCATTTTTTGTGTTCTCAGGCTGGGAAGATTTTGCTGTTTTTCCGTAATATGAATCGCAGTATCCTGACACGATTCCTGGTGTGGGCCCTCATCCTGGTACGTGCACACTTGTGTAGTACAAATAGGATTGCTTTGCTCTATTTAGCAGAAGCAGTGGCAATAAATACGTTATATAGCAACACCCTGTCTGTAGAAGTGTTATATTGCTTGTAGTTGTAGACAGTTAATGAAATAGGTAGACGTCACATGATACATGTGTAAATGCACTGAATGAATTCCAAGGCAGAGATTGGTATCACACCCCTCTTGGGATCGAATTGGCTTGTTCGGCTCATGGATGTCTAGTGGTTTAATGAATGTGGGATTGTACTGCTGTTATTGATTTTAATTTCCATTGGCTATGTGGTTCAACGGGACACAGACATAAGATCCTTTTATTTAGCGTTCAAAGACATACAGTGGCAAAATTAACACTTGAATAATACCTAGTTTTCACTAGACACTGTTTACAACTACATAACAGCAGCTCACTGTATTACAGAAATAAGTTTGGGAGGAGAATATTTTCGAGCATATTTTCCAGCATGCCAAAGTCACAAACATGGTCACTGCCTACTATAGCAAGTATTACGATGTTTTACGTTGTTAAAAACATCGAAAAATAAATCATAAATATAACTTTTGTTACAGTGGGCCTTTCTGTATTGGTCAACAATTTGTAATGTTGTCTCACATTTGGCAGATGCTTTTATCCAAAGCAACTTACAGTACATTCAAGGTATGAGTATGTGTAATCTAGGAATCAAACCCACAGCCTTTTGCACTGCTAACATGATGCTTTAACAACTGAGCTACAGTATCAGTTTTTCGCATAAAAGAAACAAACTACTCCGTAGCATTTTAAAATATTCCCAAAATTTGTCTCCAAACATAATATGTGAAAACACGTAGTTTTTTAATACCAGTGGCTTTTAAGAAATACAATTACTGACAAGAAAATAAGAAAATATGGTAAAAAAAGTAATACATTTTAAATATTATGTATATGTAGTAGTATGTAAGTGTCTGAGGTTTAGCATGTTTTATAGCAGAGGAACTTAAGATAAACTGTGACCTGAGAATTAGCCTAAAGATTATTTTATGCTAGGTTAATGCTTTGCCCTTGTGAAACAAAGAAATAATTAGATCTTAGATTGATATGAAGATAGTAAAAGGCTGGCGGATTTGCGGGGTAAGTGCTCCATTTGGGTGGTCCTGTGGACAAAGGGAGCAGAAGCTGGGCCGGGTGGGAAGTGCATAAGGATGTTTAAACTATATCTCAGGGGAAATGGCCATGTGCTACTAGAAAGGTTTTCCAGTTTTTTTAGAGCTCTTTCAGAGTTCATGTACTGCTTTCTTACCCTTACAGAAAAACAGTTTATTTGCACCCTGTAGGAGCATTAGGAGGTATTAACTCTTTGTACGTGCCCATAAAGTCTGTATTGGTCTATATTTGCCTGTTTTCATACCCATGCCATGTTAAGCAATCTCAAGTTAAATGGTGCATTTAATCTAACTGAAACGTTTAGCCCTTTTTCAAGGTTATTAAGGAAGAATGTATTTACACAATACAGCATATGCTGTTCAGAGGAGCTGTAGAAAAAGGAGCAGCACGTTGTAAGATTCTCTTCCTTGCTGCTGTGTTTTGTTTTGGAGTTCTGGTGGCAGAGCTGCTGGAATGATCTCTCTAGAGACAACAGGTGCTGATGGAGGAGTTTTGTCTGGCTAACTCAGGACATAAAGCTGTGGATGACCGGGGCACATGGCCTGCGTTTCTCAGCAATGGCTTTGCTTGCTTCTTGTCATTCTTGCACTGCTGGTTATATTAATAAATGCCTTTAACGAGCAAGAATGGTGTGTCTTAGCAAAGCTTGTGTCTCATTTGTTTGTATAAAATAGGTTACAATCAGTTTTAAGATAGCCTGTTTGAATGTGTTTGTACGAATTTAGCTTTTTAAACTGACGTATGAGTTTTGAGAATTTATTACATTTTTTCTGGAAAATGTTTAGCTTCAGAAGCACCTCTAGAAAGTTGAAACAATGTCCTGTGAGTTTTCTTACTCCAGGATCTCTTTCTTCTGCCAGACATATGGTATATTCTTCTAGCACGACTTCATTGTATTTTGGGAGTCTTTATTACAAAGTGTTTCTGCTTGAAGATACTTTCAATCCAGCTTAATGTGCAGATGCAATTGTAGGTAAGCCATTTGTTGGTTAATTTCACCAAAAAGTGTAAACATTGTGTCTCTGTGGAGCTTTCATTGCTTTGTTTGTTTCAGCACAGTAACATTGTCTCAGGCCATGTGTTAGTTTGGGGTGGGACCATCTGTTTGTTCAGTGTATGGATGACGGGTGGAATTCTTTGTGTAGATTCAGGAAACCTTTTTGAAAACAATCATTTTTTTGATACTCTGTTTGGTGATGTTAATGGTGCATAACATTTACACTTATATTTTAAACCGTTTTGAAAAATGTTAACTTAAACTTGAAAACATTTGATTATTACTTTTGAAAGACTTTTCTAATATAGAAATCTGTATGTATGTAGCCTAATCAAGAAGCTTTCATAGTGCGATACAGCTGTAGAGAGAGCTTGTTGTGAACCCAGACCCACAGTATGCAGTTGCTTGATCCCATATTTTAAATTTCATTATTCCCAAGTTCTATGACAAATCGGGCCATTATAGTTCTATGTTGAATCATTTTGGCCAGTATTATGGGACCACAGTGCTCGGGGTGCTGAAATAAATGAACAGAGATTTATTTCACTTTACCTAAAGGCACAGCATAATAAAATGAACTAGCCAATAGCAAAAAATTATGCCAGCACTGTTCACACTCTGCCTCAGCCTCTCATTGTAAAACACAAAGAGGTTTGTCTGTGATTTAGGACATGCAAAACATTTAAATGTATTGCAAATGTGTCCTTTTTATTTTTCAGATGATAAATCATAATGTTTTTAAAATATAATGACGATGAAGATATACTCTTGTATGGTTCCATAAACAACCATTAACATCCCAAGAACCTTCCTGGTTTCACAAAAATAAGGTTCTTTAGACTGTAAAAAGATAGGAAAGAAATGGTTCTTTGGAGAACCAAAAATGGTTCTTCTATAGCATCACAGTGAATAGCCTTTTAAGAATTATTTTTAAAAAAAAAGTTTATTTATTTGCTTATTTTTAAGAGTGCGGAGAGACTTAACGAAAGTTTCCTAGAGAAGCTTTCTTATTTTATAAGCTGTGAATTCAAAGCAGAAGAACTTTAAATACATGCTGGTCTGCAAATGTTTCAACTGTTTCCTCTTAACTTCTCCCAAAGTTTCAGAACTAGTCTGACAAAAATAAAAATATATAAATTAAAAATTATTGGACCACAGAGCATATAACCAATGATTCTGTCAAATAAGATGGTGTAAGGCTTCATATGTCATCATGTGCAAACAGTAAATTATCATTGACATCTCTGGAGAGCTCTGAGGTTTGAAAATGTTTTAAACAGCACGTCTTGAAGAGCCTCTTGTGTGGTTAATGTGCTCCTGCCACACATTGCATCCTGGTTAAGCAAAAAGTACCTTGCCCCCCATGACAAGTTATAAAACAATGCATTTGAGGGGGCTGTTATAGCTATTTGCATGAATCTTTTGTCAGATTGTAGAATGATTTGGAGCTGTCCGTGTTTCCGTAGCCTAATAAACAAGGGCCCTGAGTTAATTAAAGTTCAACGATCACTGCTCCGCAGCCTCAGATTAAAATTGAGCGATTGCCCCACATAGCAATGAGTGTCCCACATCCTGCCTGCATAGCCTGGAGACTCAATCTAGAACCAGCCAGGCTATTTCCACACCATTGATTCTGTCATCTATACAAATGATGGATATCCTCCTAACAAGCAGGTTTGAATGCTAAACTGTCCTCCCTCAACAAAAGCAAAACACTCCTGTAAATGATTAAATAATTCTGCCTGTTTTAACAGTAGTGTTATCTTTGTGTTTAAGTAAGTGTGTTACTTAAGAGTCAAGAGTTGTCATTTGCACAATTACACTGGGGAAACTGAGCATTAAAATTCTTGTGTGATGAGGCTCAGGCCTACAATGACATTACAGGCCATACACAAATTAATAACACAACAATACATAAATAAGACACTAAATTAAACAGACGGTGGAGGGCGCTGGGATATTAAAGTGATATGTGCTATTGTGCTAATATGTTGGTAGTTCCAAAAGCTGTAAACAATAGGAGTAAAAAAATTAATAGCAAAAAAAAGTTTCTCAGGATTTGTGTTGACTGTACATTATTCATTCTACTAAGAGTATAAAATCAAAATGACCAAACGTTACCGATGAGGAGACGGAGAGCTTTTAGCGGTAGACATGAGGAGATGGAGGCATGTTGTGTATGTTACTGTAGGTCGAGGGACTTACCTCCCGGGAACATCAGCTAATCTGCTTGATTCTTTATGGAGGTGCTGCGTTTGTGTTGTCTGATAGGGCTTTACAGGTCTGCATTGATTTGAAATCTGTTTTATTCTGACCCTCAGGGAACCTGCGCAGCCATCCTTTCTAAGTGCACAAGAGACGAAGGATTTATACCTGTCAATAAAAACCTTTGGTAAGTGCTTCCTGACCCTCTAAATCCAGCCACTTCTCCATCCACGCAAAAACAGGATGAGACTCCAGTAGACACAGATGAGAGGCTGCTAAAACACTCGTTTACTTACTTCTAATGACAAAAGGCCCAGTAAATAATCACCCCTACTGGCAGAAAAGTGAGAGGCAGCGGGTGGTGCATCCAGCAAGATCACTCCTCTTTACAGCCAGGAGAGAGTGAGCAGTTTTATTGTTCGTACTATATATCTTGCCAAACTCTGTCTTAGCTCATCAGCCCGTTGTGAAATTGAGAGTGAGGTCAGCTCTGTGTCTCCAGATCAGTTCACATTAAATTATTTCACCTCAGAATAATTAATGACACTTACAACACACATAATTATACCACTGTAATCTTAACCAAGTATGCACAATTACAAAAAATAATTCTTAATCAGTTTTCTTACTACTTTTTCCCAGTAAAAAATCTCTACTTTTTGTCTTTTCCAGTACAAATATCTTAAACAAAGAAAAGAAAATTAAATTATTTTCTAAAAGCATGTCTTATTATTAAGGAATTAAATGTATCTTGTTTAAGGGTGTTTGGATATTTGTACTGGATACAAAAAAACACAGATACATACAAAAAATACAGAAATTATTTTTTGCAGTGTACCTAAGATCATGAATAATTTTATGTGCATTACATTTGCCCTTACATTATAGTTTCTCTTAGCTGGACTGTGTGCGCTTTGTGTCTCTGAGACCTCATCTACCTGTCCTTACACAGACACATACAGTGCCTGTTTGAATTGTATGGGCAGTACATCGTACGTAGCTTATCGAACCCCTGAGTATGTCTGTCTTCATCCCTAAAAGTAATTAACTTCCAGCCAAGAGTCGTCTTTGGCTTGATTTCAGCTGACATAAACGATGCTCTGGGATGCAGCCATTTAACATGAGATAAAATTCCATCGGGCATCCTGGCACTTAGGAACAGTGAGGGACGTGACTTATTGACATGCTTGTACCGAGCAGGTGCCAAAGATACACTTTGGGTGCTTATGTTTCTTATTGGCCAACTCTAAGCACAGAAACTACAGTGTCTCCATCCATTATTTAGTTCTCTGGTGTGCATTGTGTTGGCCCTACTGTTACAGAAAGTGTTTGACACAAAGTTTTTCAATAATGCAGTGAACCTGTAAGTGATTTATGGAGATGGGGTGGCTGTGGCAGATTTGTGTGCTAATCTTTCAAACTCAGGAAATAATTTACCACAAGTAGAGCCCCATCTTGAAGGCGTATTGTGAATGTGTGTGGATTTGTGGTTAATGTGGTGTATCTGAACATTTAAATTATTATTCTAAAGCTCTAGTTACAAAGCTACCTGCTTTTTAAGTCTTATCAAATAGTTCAGGTCCTGAAACAAATATCTCTTTTTCAGGTCTCTGTCATACGTGACCTGCATGGGCTTTATGTCCTTCATGTTGCTGGGTGTGATGTACTTTGTCATGGATGTTAAGAACTGGTGGGGAGGGCAACCTTTCATTTATCCTGGTACGAGAATGCAAGAGACACTTTAAAGCTGCAAGCCATAACTTTTGCCACTCTACCGCCATCTCTGTTTGAAACATAAAATTGCAATTTTCTTTATGTACTTTCGTTCACACATGCAGAAGTTAAACCAACATTTGTTAAACCTGTGAAATCTGACCCATCACCTCAAATTATTAATCAAAATTATAAACTTTTCGTTGCGAATCAGGTTAAGGTGTGAAAATGACGGATTGCAGCTTTGAGTAATTTCTTTTCAAATACAATCAGAAGGTCTGATCCAATAATCTCATTGTGCATATGTTTACAGGGATGAATTCCATTTTTGTTTATGTGGGTCATTCTCTACTGGGCTTCTACTTCCCCTTTAGCTGGGAGATGCGGTTTCAGGACAGCCACTGGGAGAAGCTTTTCCAGAACCTGTGGGGTACTGCACTGTGGGTTTTTATTGCTTACCTGCTCTACCGCAAGAGATTCTTTCTCAAAATCTGATGCTACTAAATGATCTTGTGACATTGTGGCCACATCCTGCATCAAATGGTTAAACCAATCAAATGTCACATAATATTATATTATGGTATAATTCAGGATTTTAGGAAGGTTTTTTTAGCATTATGAACAAGACCATCTTGGATCATCAAGATTACTGATATTTTTACTGTATTGGGTAATTTCATGAGTATCTCTTAGGTGAAACCTGTGTATTCCTGTGTTCAATTAGTTAATAGGCATATGAGCTGAGAACAGAGGATCAGATTTACTGTCTTCCTTGGACACCCGCAATGTTTTATTTGATGTCAGTTGTGTTAAGACCTGAATGTAGTGATTGAATCAAATTCGCTGAAGTGGTACTTAACAAATTAGAACAAGCAATTCCACCACTTTAGGGGTAGCCATTATATATCGGTTGCCATGGCCACCCCCCCTCAGTGCTGTGAGACAGAGTGTGGGTACCATCTGCTCTTCAACTCACAGCCCTTTAATAGGGGTCAAGCTGGACGGCTAGCTGAGGACCAGCTCTTTTCTCATCATATTCATAAGACTGAAAAACATCAGTTCAACCATAAACCTTCCAAATCTTCTTTACAGACCAGGGACGCTGCTCTAACCAGACTCAATATTACAAAAAAACTATATTTTCACTTTATAATAACTTTAAGACTTCTTAACGTTAATGCACTATTATATTGTTAAATACCAGATTATTTCTTTCGAAAGGTAGAAAGTTGTTAGCAAAGTAATGAAAATTTGAGTTCTGTATGTTTTGTTTTAGCTTCTCCACAGATGACCTAAAATTTATTCAGGGACTCATGACTCCAGTAAGATCACTTCAGCAGTAGGTTAGTCATGTCTAACAGTATCACCAGATCCCACTCTGGCACTAAGTGGTCAGAAGATGAAATCTGTCATAAACGACTGCTGTTGATAAACTGCATGCGATTGTAAACTGAATTATGTTTAAACACAACATCTGTTTGTGTGCTCTATTGAACTGCAGCATGTATAAGATGATCATGTATAGTCTTATTTTCTGATTTAATCTAGAACTCCAACGTTCTGACCTTTGTATAGTATATTATGATCTGCTGAAGGGACTTAAACATTTGGTTCAGTTCACTCCGTATGGAATTCAACTGAGCTTTTCTCTGTGTTAGTTAATGAGAAGGCTTTTATTTTGAGAAGATCATATTACCAATTTAAACTAAGCTGAGCCTAAGAGTTAAGCAAACTGGTCAACTGATTTTGGGAATTGACTAATGACTAGTGAGCTAAACAATGTCCTAGTGGGAATATGGGCTTTATTAGAAGTATAACTTAATCTACTACAGTAAGCACTTTTTAAATCAATAATTTTTTTATTACGTATTCATCATCATTATTATTTAATGTAGAGTATATAAATGCACAACTATAATAGCAAATGCTATTAAGTCACAGCAGTATATTCCTGTAAACAATACTTTCCTGTTGTTTACCTATGCAGCGCTAAGGAGAATCTGTTTGACAGAATTGGACAGTAAATATTGTGATCTTATTCACTGTATAGGTTGTACTAAAGCTTTTATCTAAACATGATCTTGTAAAGTAACCACAGTAAAAAAGAAAACGAGGATAGTGGCATATATCACGAATCTGCCTTGGCTTGTCTATATTGATTTACATTGACCATATGTCTAAAAATACCACTGTGTGTCTGGTTTAAAGTAACATAAGCTTTCTTAATATGCATCATGTATATGTACCTACATGCAGCTATGTAAACAAAACCATCCTGTGGCTAATATGCAGACAAAGTGAAATATTTATACAACACCACACATGCTGTTATCAACAGAAAAATGGTGCTTGAACCTGTGACTTTAAATATATCGTATTTTTATGGCCCATAGTCGTTGTTATTGACTGCTATTGTATTTAGTTTCAAACACGCTTGACCATCACTTACTTCCCTTGAAGTTACTATGTATATAAAATACATATTATATACTTTGCTACTTTTTGCATGTTCTAGAACAGATGTTTAAACTTTGCTTTGAATTTAAAGCAATAGAGTTGCTGTAAACCTAAGCCTGTTTGAGAGCACTTTTCTCGTATGCATGTGTAATTTGAGGTCTCCACCATTGTTGCGTTTGGCATCCATCAAAGCAGACGTTGATTGGAGTGATTGCCGTGTGACGCTCTGGTGGGCTGCCCTTAAGGCAGAGCGATGCATCTTGCTTACCCCTCTTCACAGAAAGCTAAACAGTCAGTTGGTTCAAGAGCACCCCGGCTCAGCCATAGATCGGCTCATACACTGCCAACAGACATCAGGGCCAAAACAGGCCAACATCATCTTGAACTCAGAGCAACCCTGTTAATCTTTGGCCTCTATGCTAAATGTTAAATTACTAATGAAGAAAAATGCTCATCTGAACACACTGTCTAAGAGCTACAGACAATAATTGTGGCAAAGTCTTAAAACAAAGACTGTGGTGAATTTCCGGTCACTATTTGTATTTTTTTATTTAGTTCTGTTTAGTTTAGTGCATCGTGTTGTTTTGAAGAACAATAGGCTCGGGTGTGGTTTGGTCCTAAATTATCATGTGTGTATTGGGTGGGAATTTGTGTTTTGGTGGGAATTTGTGTTTTGGTGGGAATTTGTTTAATGATATTTTGGTTTTCCACTTTGATGGATCTAGACCTGTTGTTCTCTATTCTTCTACTATTAAGTTTAGACTATTTAATAATTCTTCATTACGATATATTAGGGCTGGGCGGTAAAACAATAACGATATGTATCGCGATAGACACGTTATCGATATGAATAAAAAATGTGTTCGATAAAACGTTCGATATTTTTTATTCTTCGTCGGAAGAAAACAGGTTGCGAACATTAACAAAGGCACTCGCTCTTTGGTAACCTAGCAACGTAGGGAGTGACACGCTAACAGCCAATCATGTAACAGTATCAAGTTTGGTTGCGCCATATCGTTGTCTCGAGCTGGTCTGCTGGATTCCTCTTCATAAGCAGAAAATGAGTGCCGCAGCGAGCGAGGAAATTGTAAATAAAAGAGGAAGTCAGCTCGCCAGTATGGCAGTTTTTTGGATATTATAAGTCTGACCGTAGTCAGACCAATGTCGTCTGCAAATTATGCAAGACCGTCGTCCCCGCCAAGAC
>JAZGTJ010000291.1:83687-148698 GCA_036877575.1 Botia almorhae
CGAACTTGATGTACCACCTTAGCCGCGCTCACCCTTTGGAGCCAGATGCCTTGAGGGGATTATAATCAGAGGAAGGTTAAGTTTAAAATAAAAATGTTTAAATTTAATACATTTTTCTACTGGTTCTTATTTTAATTGGGTCATAAAAAATATCAATAATTCGATAAATCGATATCGACCGATATGAAACACTGATATCACGATACAGTTTTCAGCCATATCGCCCAGCCCTACGATATATATGAGTTGTATATATGTATGTACACAGCATAATTACAATTATTTTAAATGACTGTAATTTTATAAAAAATCAACAATTCTTTATAATTAAAATGCGTGTAAGTGAAATTGTCCTGACTTACTTTTTTCCACATGTGTGATTTATCTCTAACCAGCAGCTTATTTGCATGCCTTCAGAAGTATTTAAGTCAAATTCAGTTTTAATTCATCAAGACTCATTGGACAGCCGCTGATGTGATTCAGGACCGGAACACACATCGGAGGAAATTGGCTGGATGTGATGTGAACCTCCCCCTGCTGCGCTCTGTGTGTGCGTGTGTGTGTGCTGACGGTCCAGCAGCCAGCGCTGCAGTCACCGACCCGTCAATGGGATACTCAGGTTAAGGACTTTTACGCGGGCAATCGCAACAGTTTTAAAATTTTGTTTTTTTTACATTACAAAAGAGACTTTTCACCTCTCTCGGTTTCTCTGCCTTTTCATTCAAGTGAAATTACACTTATGTTTGATAAGTATGGGGACAACGCGCGGAATCACTTGGGGAGATATCGTCGTGGTCCTGCTTGTCCTATCTGAAGGTAAGGATTGTGCTCTGTGTTTTCCATATAACAAAGTCTCATTTCACCTCGCGCCAAGTTTACCTCATGTAGCCATTTTTTATAAATTAACAGCTGGGATAGTGTGAAGTGATGCACTTGTCGTTCTTTAAGTTAGTTAAGAGAATCGTCTACTGTAGTATGCATCCTTCAGTAACCTTTGGCAACACAGGGGCTGTGTCTCAAAACCTAGGGTGCTGCCTAACTAGACAGCATTTTGGGGCATCATAGGCGCTTGTATCATCGCTGGAATGGTTAATTGTTGATAACGTTTGACTCGGAACGCCCCTCTATAAATGTTGTCTAGATAGGCAGCTCGCTGGGTTTTGGAACAAGTTCGAGTAATCGTATCATACCATAACCCGCTCTACCTCTGTTTGTGCGTGTTTTTCCTTTGGATTAAACTTAAAGAATATATAGTTTATCGAAATCCGAGAAGCATAAAACTTGAAACATTGTATTAAACTCGAGAAATGTGTTATTTTACGATTAATTAGTTTTTTCAGTGAAGTCTTCGATTGTGTCATTCTTGGTCGTTTTATTTTTTTACACGAGTATGGAGACGTAAATGCGGCGAATACATATGAATCCGATTCGGGAAATTATGAATTTGATCGGTTTTGTCTGAGGGGTAAATAACAAAATGACGTATTTTACAGTTCCTCACTATTCATGGACACAATATAATTTACGGTGGCTAGTTTACAAAACATAAAACATTTTATCACGAAACATTTTTGTTTGATGATAAAAGTTTTTATATCAAAGTATCAGTTTTATATCAAATCATATTTTTATCCATCATAGAATATCCAAAGGGGGTCTTCAACAGCCCTCCCCACAAAGAACCGTGAATGTTGCTGAAGAGATTTAACAGAGTTTCAGAGGAGCCGACTGATTCTGAAGCCAAAATACTTACAACACTAATGTGCCACATGCTCCATGCAGGCAATATGCATGTCTGTATACATCATTATATTATAATCCCATTTAAAACTCATCTGTCCAACTGTACTAACACGCCTCTCTCAAAATAACTAGAGTTCAATTCTAGCTCGTCCTGAATAGATTCTAAATCTCAGTGTGTGGTCAGTGCATTAAAAGGGAATGGTCACTTCGCAACAGCTTGAATACAGACAAAAGTGGAACATAGCAAAGGTTTTACAGCTATTCTGGTCATTTGGAAGACATTTGGCAGGGTGTGAATGCATAAGTATTGCATTTCCAGCTGAATAGCTGTGGATGGCAATGAAAGTGTGTGCAAGGTTAGTTTAAAGACGGCTAAATAACAACAATAAAATTAGCAGCTAAAATTCATATGAAGACAATAAAACCTATATTCTGTTCCAAAACAAAGTACAGCAGTATACCACATGGATGTTAAATTAAATAATTATAATTTGTTTTGGTTTAAATCATTTGTATTTTTTAATTTAAAGTCTGTTAGACTAACAGTGTTAAACTACAACAAAGTATAAAGTCAAATGCAAAATGTATTTAAAAAAGCTAGCAAAAGTAATAACAAGCCTTACTGGGAGCAGGTCATTTATAATTCTTTAAATGCAACATGTAGTCTGTTGTCCATGTTGCGAATTACAGAACATTAACATGTTTAGTATATAGAATAATAAAGAATATGTTGTGTGGCATTGTCATAATGGATGAAAACAAAGAGGGATATCGCTACTTTTTTAAAAAGATAAAAGGATAAATAATCTGTAACCATAAATGACATTTGTTAATGTTAGTATGGAGGAACAAAAAAAAGAGTTGATAAGTTTGAGTTGATCATGTCTTATTAATAGTCACATTACATATCCTGCTATTCGTTTATATATGTAGGTGTTTGCGTATGGGTGTGTTTATTTAAAATATTACATTTTGCCCATCCACTTTTCGCTGAGGGCAGTGACTCTGTATTTTTTTATTGTGGGATAACATACAAAGAATTTAATTTTAATTTATTTAATTAAATTTTAATTTAATTGACTGTTCTGAACACAAACTTTGAGAATTTACATAAAACATGCAAATATTATCTTGGGCTAATCACTAGGTGCTAAAGAACAATATGATCAGTATTAAATGGCTCCTTTTAACCTTTGTTAGCGATAATGCGGAAGCACCTTGATTTTTTGCTATGAGGAAAAACAAAAGCTTAGAGCTGAGGGGTGGTCAGAGGGCAGGTGTGCGGCAGGTGTGCTTAGCTCTGGGCAAACACAATGTGTTTGTCTTCTGAAAGGAAAATACTGCCAGTAAAATAATAGAGCACACAGGTCTGATAACAGATGAGGCTTAAAACCCCTCATTAAAGACACAGGAAGGTTGGCAGCCTCCTGCAAAATGGATCTCATCTATTTTATGACAAGCCATCCCATGAAAATGGATGATGACAAAAGCAATGGGTTCTGTCCACGCTGGGGACAGAAGTAATCTTGCGTCACTGTCCGGGTCTAACAGCGCTTGCTGTGTCGCGGTTTGACATTTACATGACAGTTTGTTTAGCTGTGTTGTACAGTTGTTTGTCCTTGAATTAGTCATCAGTACTGTAAAGACCAATTTTACACCGATATAACACAAGTTCTGTTGTTTATTGAGCAAACCTCAGGTTTACTCTCTTGCCATAAATGTTCACATTTATGTTGTATAAAAAATGAATCTATGTTAGAATATAAATGGAAGACACACAAAAGAGATTTATTCATTTTTAAAGCATTTTTACCTGTATCGTCTTGGGAATGCAAATTATGATAATACATATTTATAACAAATGCGAGTTAAATTGCTTAAAGGCAATTTAGAAAAAAATCGAATCATTTAAATCACTGTTAAATTAATAACTGAAAAGGCAACAAACTTCTTTAATGAAGGAGAGTACACATGCCATTGGTAATCAAATAAATCCTCTGACCTCTATAGTCCAACTGCTGTCTATAGCTTTCCATCACAGTAGCTGTTTGCGTAAAACAAGTCCAGATGTAAATCGGGTATTGTATGCGTGAGGCATTGATTTGTGGATACACAGCTTTGACCCTGTTACTTTATCTGTTCGAGTGCTATGGCTTTTGACCCTCACCCAAGAAGCCCTTTCTTGTGATCTGGCCACAGGAGATTGCCAATCTGAAGGAGAGCAACATTAGGGAATAAAGTTCAAACGGCCTAACAATCCCTCCCTCCATCCTACATCAGCACAATCATTTTCAGTGCTAAATCTCATTTCATACGTTACACAGTTTTATTTCAGACTTCAGTACAATATATAATTTAGTTTAACTCGTGTCTTGAGTTGCTCATAGAAAAGATTATAAATATCTGTAATCTTCCTTATCATCATTTTTTAAAATTATTTTATATACTGTAGAGCAGTAGACTGTAGGCCTACAACATGGTCCACAGACCTGCTTCATTTACGTCCAGTCATAATTAAGCACCCCTGAACCAGCTAATCAAGGGGGATGTTTGATGTAAGGTGGTGCAGTGGAGACTGACTGGCTAATGACATCAAAATACAGCGTAAGCAATTTGAAAGCCGATGGCTCTATATGTTTTCGAGCCACTCTCACGGTACTTTGATGTCATTTGCTGATCGGCTTTCTGTGGACCTCTAGGAACACAGATTGGAGACCCCTGCTGTAGAAGCTACTGTACTTTTCTTAAACTGCAAATTGTTTAAGGCAGAGTAAAAAAATCTAGTCCATTTTCACACTCCAAAAATAATTTTCTTACCCAGTATCATTGTCTCAATTTCCTGTAAAGTTTCTAAACATACAATAAGACTAAATAAAAAAAGATATTTACAGTGTACTGGTGCCATTCCATGTTCAAGTGTGATGTGAAGTTCTTTATACTGTTAATTTACAACGATTCAGTGCACCTGACCGAGTGCACTGATCAGTGCACGACTTCTACACCTATTGGTGTCCTGCTGCAGATCCTTCAGTTATGGGTCACATTCCTGCGCCATGCATCAGTGGAATCTATTTTGCTTTGGTGGAAGGACAAGAAGACATTGATTGAAATTGTGTCCCAAGGGCGTTCAGGGCTCTCGATTTCTACATGGTCTTTACATGTTATTTTCTAGTGATCATTGATGCATGATGTGTTTGACTGATCATTTACAACAATGAGAAACCAACACAATGGCTTAGTTAGGACTTAACTACCTCTTTTGGTCCTCTGTATCATGTTTGGAGGGGGAAGGGTGCTAAAATCGCGACTGGCTGTCATTTTGTAATGCTTCCTTCCAAGAGTGGTTCATTTCCTCTAAACGAGTCAGTGGGGTTTGATGTTCTTAAACCAACTACATTCAGTTGTACTGCATTATAGTACAGGATTCGTTTCCCACATGAGTGGTTTTGCATTGCGTTCCTAAAATGCAAGTCTTAGCATTTAGGAAATGCCAGCTCTTGATGACTTAACACCTCCAACTCACTAGTCCATGTAAATTCATTTCAACCCATTTCAACCATGAACTGTGAGTTTTAAGACTCAGCAGGCAGAAGCTGTAAAACCTCAGAGTTTGTGCAGTTTGAGGCAGTGGAGAGGAACCCCGAGGAACACACTGACCTCTTGTTCTCTACTGGGGTTAATCTAGACCAACACTGATAGTCATACTGGTGGTCACTTCACCAATACAGGAATTTAGATTACATTCATGCATTTAACATATGCTTTTATTCAAAGAGACTTTAAGAGTGTTTAATGTATACATTTTATTAAGAAGTCTGTTGTCTGTATTACGTATGCCTGGAATTCAAACCCATTACCTTCTCATTATTAATCATCATACTCAAAATAGCTCAATAGATAAAGGCTTTCATAATGGTTTTGTCCTGTGTTTAGTCTATCTTAACTGTTGTTTTGTCTCTGTCTCAAGCTTATATTATAACATTACGTGAATGATACGGTAATTGCTTATGGTAATGATACCATCAAAGACAACATGTTGACCAAGGATCACCTATTTATGAGCCTTAATGTCCCATCCAATCCCAAAAGAGATCACAAAGTAAATTCAAACATACTGGTGTATCCCACAGGAGATTTTAAATTAGATTTCTTAATGACTGATGTCCATTCCATGCTTACGTTGATGGAAAAGTGGATTACATTTCTGATTATGATGATCGATTATAATACAGTATTAGGCATGGAATTTTGTGTGCATATATCCAGTCTCATTTCCAGTATGGCTTATATACACTGTGGCTGTGATGGCTGTTTGATTACAGGCCGCTAATGTAATCCTCTAATCAGAAAACTGGAAACTAATAATGAAGTTAGAGAAAGCCCTACAACTACAGGGCGCAGTTAGAAGTTTCATTATTCTAAATACAAGCTAATTGTTCCTGGAAATCTTAATATTTAGGATGCACTCTTAGATGTAATGGTTCATTTTATGCTGTTTTCTGATTCTGTTATGCAAATCCCCTATAATACTTAGTGCTGATTCCTCTGAAACCGTCTCAACATTGGATGCTGTGTGATATGAAGAAAGAGACAATGCAACACACATCACGAACCGAGTGAGGGAAATGTAACCATAATAATCAATAATAATAGTCCTGTATTGAATTATAGTATAATTGGCAGCCTTTTAGTTAATTAAATTGTTGTGGCCAGAGTAATGATTATCATTACTATAATATAGCGATGGAGTCTTTATCATTTTGCTTTGTAATTAAGTATGTTTCGTTTAATTAGTTCTCGTACGATACATCTGTAGTGTCTCCTGTAGCGTAATTTTTATCAGCACAATTCTCATTCATTGTTCCTAGCACGTCTGGAATACATTTTACTTTGCTTGTGCACTGTTTGTCTATGCAGTTCCAGAGAATCTGGTGGCATGCAGTAACTTATGATTACAGTGATTGGCTAAACCGTGATTGGCTGTTGATTAATAAGGCTATTGATTGGCCCGCTACTTCTTGATTTGGTCATCATTGGAGACAGATGCTTTGCACATTGACCTTGGCTGAGAGGGCAGGGGCCAAGTTTTCTCCGACATCAGCATGTCACTGAACGATCCCAACAAAGACAGAGCCATAAACACATTATCATCAGACATTAGAATGATTACACTAAAAATATGCTGATACAGTTCATTTGCCTACAGCATAGGAATGGTTGGTAATAGCAACAAACACATCCTTGTGTTTACATGCAGCATGTTGTGAATAGGGCCCTTTGAGCAGTAAGTGGATTATGGAAGGAGATTGCTCTGCTAGCTGGTTTTCGCCTTCTGCTGAGTTCAAGGAAATGGCGAGAAGGAACCATCCGATCCAGAGGTCACCACCACCCCCCCCCCCCATTAACCTATACATTCGCTAAGAGTTCTTACTACAAAACATGCAGACCTCATCACTATGGTGATTTACACTAACTCCGAACACCATATATCCCAGTTTTTAGATGCTCTGGTGGTCTTTTTAGGTGTTTTATAACAAAAATGTGCTTCGTGATACCATAAAGGAACTAGTTATGGCTGTATGGTTCCATAAACAACAAAAGGTTCTTTTTAGTGGAAATAGTGCTTTCAACTATGAAAATATAAAAAAGAAAAGGCTCTTATAAAAACTTTTTCCTGAATGTGTTTTGGGGAACCAAAAATGGTTCCTCTATGGCATCATTGTGACTTTTTAAGAACCTTTATTTTTAAGAGTGTATGAATGATTTATTTACTGTACATTCAGAACTTATTCTAATCTCTAAACATTCTATTACCCTATGGCATTACCATTAGGATTGTTTTCATGGTTCATGGATTCATGAATCAAAAGAGCTAAAGAGAGCTGGCACATCTTCTTATGACCCATAATTAGAATGAACAAACCACTGACAGAAATCATATGAAGCTGTTTTACATAATGCCTAATTTAAAATTAATATTACTCATCGTCTTCCTTAAGCTTTTTTGACCTGAATGTGTGTGTTAGGTTCAAAGTCAATTTTCCTGTGAGCTGAAATCAATATGTCAGATTGCATCATAGTGTTTACAGTCATGATCCATGATGTGGCTGTGAGAGGTCAGAGCAGTGAGCCCACTCTGATCAAGTGATCGCCCATTACTCCAAACATCCACCCTTGCTCTCACAACCGCCGTCACATACGTTTAACAGACAAAACTCCCAGAATGCCTTGTGTCAAACTTGACTTTTGATGGTCCATTCCGTTGCATGCTTGTATGATGCTTTTGATTCTCCGAGTTAATTAGCTTGATATAAACTGCTTTCTGCTGGCTTCTGGCCTGGAAATAAATTCAATTTGGAAAGATTCAAATCAGTTGGATAGGTTGTAGTTTGCAGCTGCCATCCGCAAAATCTCAAAACTCAAATTGCGTTACATTCGCTAACGATAATTTTTTTACATCAGCCAGGACCACTAATACACTGATTAAAGGTAAAGTGTACCGCCAGCACCACCAAACTGAATTTCAAAAATAATGGCAGGTTTCTGAAACTACTTCCCCATTTCAATTGGCCAGCCAGCCAGATAGCTCCGCCCCATCTCACACCATTGGTTGAGCTGATGTTACTATGTCATGCTGTTCATGATGCTCAAACAAAGCAATGTATAGATAGCATCATAGAACCTATTGTTACTGTATATTTATCTTTATTGGATAAAGTATTTTAGGTTTAAAAAAATTACACCGTTCGCTGTTTTAAATGCTGAAAATGACAACAAAAGAAACACAGACTGTCATGACATCTTCATGACAGATAACTTCAGCACTTTTTTTTCATTAAATTGAATTACACAACATTTATGTAAGTAAATAGGGAGACAGACTGATCAGTACTTTAAATTTCAGTGAACAGTGTTGTTAGGGCTGCTTTTTGGATCAAGTATTTGGTTTTTGCCACCACATCCCTAAAGAACACATTCTTAGGCTGCTTAGAATAAAGTACTGAATACTACATACTACTCTACTCAACACTACTCCTGCTGGGTGAAGTAATGCATTATGCAACATGAACTGTTTCAAGCTGACTTTTACATTGTAGTCACGTGACCGCATTAGCAAGTGACATGCAGTTTTCATCTTTAAAATAAAAGTGGTTTTATGGTGTTCTTAATCCATTTGTGTGTGTGTGAAAATGTCTCAACTCTTTGGCAGTCTTCTTAAATAAAAAGTCAAGAAAGAAATTACATTGAGATCATTTATCACACTAGAATAGAAGATCAATTTGAGTTTATTGCATTGTGGGTATACAGTATTCCTTGCGGTATCGTCTCTACCCACTTACATTTTGGCAAATGTTGTAGGTCAGCCGGGTGTTCAGTGCATACAGAAAGTTTGAATTATGTGCACTGTATACGTAATGTTACTGTACTGTATATACTGCAGAAATCTGATTTTACACGTAAGGTATATTAACTAATTCCAAATTGTACAGTATAAACCTTTTTGGATGTCTGGTTATGTAAAAAACATGCTTCACGCTTGAGGAATATACTTTTCTCATTTTTCCCAAATATATGTTTTCCAGACATCAAAAAACTGTCAATCACCATCTCAGAAATCCCAGTGGACTGACAAAGCAAAATGGTGTTTCTTAAATTGCCATGTTTAAGTCTGGGAATTCTTGTCCAAGAGGGACCCACACAACTACTCCTATTTCATACGTTTATTTAAGTCCAAATGGAAGTAAATGTCCCTCTCTCTTGTTCTGAATCTCTGAGTGGCAGAGTGCTGGTGAGCACTCCACTGCTACACTGACACAGAATAATGAATGAATATCAGACCAAATCCAGTGCCTGGTTCAACCCAGTGTCTGCATCAGCTAAAGATTAATGCTGTCATCCCTCAGTTCTACTGTGGCTTTGGTTTATGAAGCAGGCCAACAAGCCTTACTTTGCACTATTGACTTGTGGTGAAAAATACCAGAAATACAAAATGGATCTCACCTAATGCTGCTCAGATACAGTATCTTCTTTAAGCTATGAATTTTTAATAAGTTACAATAACTTTTAGTTTACATCGCAATTGTGAATTGATTTGCTACTATTTCTATTTATTAGCATCACTGGCAGGTGGACATTCTCATTCTAGAGACCATATTATTGGACAAAACTTTTGATGGCCACAAGTGCAAGATGAGTCATCAATATTTTTGTTTTTGTTTAGCCATGAACTGAAAGTCTCAAAACTATTTTGATTTCCTGTTGTCATTTACCAGTTCTCAGGGTATTTAGTTTTGTTTTTTGAATTACATATTTGAAAACCCTCAGCAAATGTGACCAGCAACCCTTCAAATGAACACAAATCAGTTCTGTGTTTTCTTTGCGTCTTGACAAGGCTTTTAATGAAAAGGGTTGTAGTGTTCCTGTGTGTATCTCCATCTCTCAAGAAGGCTGGTCACATTGTGTCCATCAATCCGGCCCCCTGTCATCCCAGCACAGCTAAATTAAATCAATGTCTGAAACCAGAGACAACGCTTCAACGGCAGCAACAGAAAAAGAAAATCTAGTTTTGCTGTCTGCTAATGACATTAGTACGTTCCTTAGTGGCCGCCCACCGTCATCGGACAGGAACACAAGAGAGATATAATTACAGGCCGAACGCTTGCGTGTACATTTACTGGTAAAACTCACAGGGTTCCTACAGTGTTTTATAGATTACCCTTCCCCCATCTCCATCCACACTCATCCTGCAGGTAATGATTCATTTCTAGGCAGTATTATGTTATCCTCCGTAATGAAACTTTCCAAGGTGAACCCAAGGAGAATCAGAGACCGCATCATATTGACCATGTGAGAAATTCATTAGTCCAGTGTCAATGTCATATAATATGCTGTTTCATTTATTCGATGACAGAGCAGTGAGGGCTATGCAATAAAAAAGCGGATGTGTTTAATGAATTCACCACTTACGTGGAATTTCCACTTGTACTGTTTTGAGATAAGAGGCAGATCAATAAGGGAAATTATTTTGAGTAATAATTACAAAATGAATTGAGTTAATTACAAACTTTTTTGAGTTAATTACAAACTGTTGAATGTATCTTGGGTGCCCGAGGGTAAACTATACACATGAATTAGTGCTTATTTGTATAAAAGAGTATTAAAATTTTTTAAAATAATAATTTTTTAAATATAGTTTTCTTTACATTTACATATGTGGTATATTACTGATATAGAAGGTAAGAATATTTGGTAGGTTTAATATTATACATGCTGAAAAATCAAAGCCAAATCTTTATGGGGTTTGATTAATTTGCTCCTATTTCTCAGTTAGTGACTGGTGTCAAAGTAGACAAAAAAAGTGTTACAATGACACAAAGTTAACAATGGCTGGAATCAAACTTGAATGACTTATTACTACAATGCGCACAGTGTAATATGTCATATATTTTGGACAGGTTCACTTGGACTTTATTTCCCTCAAAGCGAGTACTCAGACAGCATCTATGTGGGACAGCCACAAGGATCACCGGTCCTTCAGGTCCACTCCATGCTGGAGACTCCCACAGAGAGCCCATATTTCTCACTGTGCTGGAGAAATCCTCAGAGACCCCCTCCTTATGCATCATGGTTTCACATGGGTGAGACCTCCGGAGTCATTTCAATGAACAAAACTCTGGACTGGAGTGACTTCAGTAGCATATGTGAGTTTGACATCATTTGTTGCGATTCTTAAATTAATAAATGTTGTAGAAGTGTTGTTCATTGTTAGTTCATTAATTATTTACATTAACTATTTTTAAAACAAAATTAAAGCAGACTCCTGTTTGTTTAAATTGATTCAGTAATATATAAAATTGTATTCATTATTTATTTATTTTTAGGAAGCCTACATTTCTATTACAATGTACTAGTAACACTTACGCAGCACAAGACTGCGATAAATTACATCCTTCTTGAAGGAGGCATTACAAACACGTGTATATTTGTCCTCCAGACACTAGTTCAGCCGGGTCCTTGAAGAAGCTCACCCTGAAGGTCGCAGTCTCTTCCATGCCCGTGAAGAAAACGATGTGTAATCTCCTACCCAAAGTAGAGGTCGGCCTGACATTCATCAATGCCACAGCGCCCTCGTGTGGTCGCACGAAACTGGAGAGATTGTGCTTCCCCGACAGGGATACAAACCCCCACATCAGAGAGAACCGTATGCCAGGAGCGCTGCGGCAACTCCGGCGCTTCACACGCATGGGGGTTTGTCCCAACTACACCATCAGTTACGCAGTGGAAGCAGGTATAAACCAAACAAGTTTACCACTTTACAAGTATTGTTATCAGAAGCAGTTTTGCTTATTACTGATTTTGTTTCAAAGATGTTTAGACATTTTTTGTACAATGTTTACAGTTTTATACAGGTAAATATATCAGCATTATATTTATATTGGTAATACAGCTGACTAATATAGGCATTACAGCTTTGGTTTAAAACACAATTATTTATTTGTATTATTTGTTTGTCTTTAATTGCTTAACGCAGACTCACCAGTTCCGTTTGCAGTCGACGGTTCTACTTCAGAGCTGGTGGTCACGGCACCTGTGGACCGGGAGGAGAAGGAAGTGTACCGTCTTCTTATAGTGTGTACGGTACGAACAGAAAAAATGGTGCATACTCTCGACATTCCTCTTCACATCAACATCTACGATGAGGACGATAATCCTCCGTACGTAAATGGAACAGACACTGAGGAAGTCGTAATTGAGTTCAACCGCAGTGAGGTACGCACCGGACCTCTCACGTACTCATAGTCTTTTTAAGTTATATGTACATTTAAAGTGTAAAATTAAAGTAACATGTTTTCTTTTTTATAGGGTACTGTCTGTGGAACTCTGTCCGTTTATGACAGAGACACGACACCTGTTTATCCCAGTGACCAAAGTCAAAATAAATTTGTTGGTACCCTACTTACGAATGACACCTGGATCAATAAAACATTTACTATAGAGCCCAAATTTAGGGAAGAGAAGACTGTCTTTAGCAATCTGCGGGGGACGGTGCATGAATACAGTAAGTACCAACAGTTAAAGAAAAACATTACTTGCCTTAAAGGTAGGGTAGGCAATTTTTGATACGCTCGCAGTAACAAGCTAGCATAGAAAGCATAAGATTCCGCCCTCTGTTCAGAGCACTCTGCAAAGCCACGCCTCCTCCAATAGTAAGTGGAACATGTGACAGCCAAGTAGGACATCCTATCATTGCATTTAGACTGAATGCATTGATTGGACGAACATTTTATGGTCCTGCGCCTTCCACAGAAGATTTACAGTATATAAATATGTAATACCACTTTACTTAGTGATTGCTATCAGGATGTGAAGAGACTTTCAACCAGTGTAACAAAAACATTTCTGGAAAAGATCGCCAACCCTACTTTTAAGAATTGGATGTTTTTTATTATGTTTGTATGTGATGTCCTGAATTCTTGTTGTTTTCTCCTCTCAGAGCTGAAGCTCAGTCAGAATGTGTCTGTCACAGAGGCTCGCTCATTTCAGTTGGACTACCTGGTCAATGACACCACTTTCCCCGGCCCGGAGGGAACAGTTCTGTTACATTTCAATGTTACTATTCTGCCCGTTCCTATTCGCTTTACCAATATCACCTACATCTACAGTTTGTCACGGAAATCAACAGCATACTCCCAGGTGATCTTTTAAGTCATTATTGTTTACATTTGTGTAACTGTTTAAGTAGAGGTATGGGTGTTTGACTTGAGTTTAATTGATTTAATCAATATACAGGCACCATATCAATACAATGTACACCGATATATCAGCAAACAATATACATACAGGTCATGCGAAAATAATCGCATACGTTTAATACAAACAACAGGGTTACTATTAGAAGGCTTATAAACAACCTAATTGGTGACTTAACTCCTCTCTGTTGTTTGTTTATGTATTAGATTGGGAAGATCTGTGTGGACAACTGTCTGATGTTTAAGGGCATTGATGTTGAATATCAGCTGGAGGTCGCAGATAAGAACGTCTCTGCGGATGCACAGTCATGCTACGCGGCAGTTAGCATTGCGCAGAGCCAGAACGAGATGGCCGGTGTTCTCTATGTGAACGACACCGAGCCATTACACAGAGCTGAGTGCCAGGAGTTACATTATGTGGTTACAGCCCAGGAGCAGCAGAACCAGCTGCAGGCCAGAACTCAGCTCCTCATCGTGTTTGAGGGTGAAGGTAAGCTCAGAAAAAACCTTCAGAAAACAGTTTAACTAAAAACAGTCTGCTTGAACACAACATCACACATGTGATGTGTTCAAACTGTGCCTTTGCCAGTACTTCCTGTGCTGACATTCACTGTCATTCACTTTATACACAACTATTACAATTGTTTTTGGTCAAAGTTGCATGTATAATTTGAAACCAGCACCATCCTGCTCGTCCAATGGCATCAATATTTTTAGCCACAGCCTGTTTGCACTTTGTTAAATTAGTTTATTTTTATTTTCTTGTTCATCTCCTTGAAGCAAATGCAGTTGCTGTGTTGATTTAGTTGTAGATTTGTAGTTTGAACTTGATAATACAGGGTTTGTTAGTTTGTCCTTTACTTTGCTTTTTGGCATGCAGCAGATCTAATGAGGGTGGATGAGCCGCGGCTTTTGGCTTGCGCCGAGAGGAGACAGCGAGGGGATTGTGAGGCGTCTCGGGGTCTGGGAGCCCCCACAGGCAGATGCCAGTGGAGACAAGGCACTGATAAAGGTTACCCACAATTCTCGTGGCTTCTCATTGCTGTAATGTTCTGTTCTATTTGATGAAATCTAAAAAGACATAAAATCAAATACACTGCACTTATCAAATTACTTTAGAACTGTTTCCACACTTTTATCTGTTTACTGGTAATGTCATTAAATCTTTCTATTTCATTGTGTTACCTTTGCAGGAATTTCTAAAAAATATTCCACGTGTTCCCCTGACCTGCGTACATGTCCTGATGGTTACTGTGATGCCATTGAAAGCAAAGATATATCCATATGTCCACAGGATTGCACCAGTAAGTCAATGCTTGCTTTTGTTGTGTTTTTGTATGTTTTTGTAGCCATTTTTAACTCAGCAGTTTTGTGTGTTTTGTAATGTAATGTGTTTTGTCAGGTCAGCCCATAATCGGGGGTCATGAGAGGGGTCTGTATGGAATTAAAGCAGGATATGGGACATGCTACTGTTTCGCAGAAAAGTGCTTCTGTGAAAAAGATGAAATGGAGGGTGAGATGAATTTGGATTTTGAATGTTACAAATATCCAGAAAACATCTAGCTAACAATTTTGGTTGTAAGAATGTTTCCTTAAGGTTTCAATCAAGTAAGAAAAACATCAGAACTGTTATTTTGAATGCTCTATAGATGTTCAAAACATGCAGTTTTTTGTATTATTAACATTATTGTATTATTAACATTATTGCTTGGTTATAAGAATGTCATTCAAACATATTTTAAAAATTCTGCAATGTTTATAAAATGGTCTACTAACAATTTACAAATAACGTTTTTGATATATATATGATATATCACTAAAAGACACTAAAATAAAACCTACTAACATTACTGTGAGAATATTTATTAAAAACTTTGAGAGAACTTTTAGAGAATGTTAGCCAACATTCTTTAAATGTTCCCTGTTAGCTGGGTATACATCTGGTTCACTTTCTAGCAGTCTAAAAGTAATATCAGCTAACTGTTGATCTGTGTTTTTCAGAGGCTATTTGTGACGACATGTGCAAGACTGTCATTGCAACTGGTGTTCTTCTCTCCTTCATTGTTTCCATCCTTCTGTCCTCGTACTTCATTCACCGCTATCACAAGAGCACACCGAAGCCGCCCATCGCCTCAGCTGAGATGACCTTCCGTCGGCCAGCCCAGTCCTACCCAATCAGTTACTCAGCCAACAATGTTCGGCGAGCTTCTCTAGACTCCATGGAGAACCAAGTAGCCATTGACACCTTCAAAATACCCGTAAGTTTGCTTGCTTGTTTTTCTCCATTTTAACATAAATTCATTAACATTCGTTTATTTATGTATCATGAACAAACAATGAACAACAAGAAACCTAATTGTAAAGTGTTAACAAATATTTTATTTAAGATTCTGAAATATTGTGTTATTGCTCAGTTTTACTTTCAGGTTGGAGGTAATTGATTATCGTTGATCTTTTTCATATAAATTTTAAATGTTTTATATTAATACCGATTTTTTTCTCATTTCTGTTTACAGGAAGATCCAAAGTGGGAGTTCCCACGAAAGAACCTGGTGCTGGGAAAAACCCTGGGAGAGGGAGAGTTTGGGAAGGTTGTGAAGGCCACAGCATTCCGTCTTAAAGGAAAAGCTGGATACACCACAGTTGCTGTGAAAATGTTAAAAGGTAGCTCATACGACCTAAAACCCATGAAGATACAATTGTCATTAAAAAACTTTGAATTTAAACGACACATCTTCCAAAAGATCACATCTTAATTCATTTAAAAGCTGGATCTGTTTTTTGTATTGATTTGACTTTTAACTTTTTTATTTTCTTTTCCCACAGAAAATGCCTCTCATAGTGAGCTCCGAGATTTGCTATCAGAGTTTACATTGCTCAAGCAGGTTAATCATCCTCATGTAATAAAAATGTATGGAGCTTGCAGCCAGGATGGTAAGCCATTATATACAAATCAATATGTTGGGCGTGCAGTGAGCTTTACTTTGTTTCATTTACCCTGTATACTCACAAAAGTTGGTCTGTTTAGGGCCATTATACTTAATTGTTGAATATGCCAAGTACGGCTCACTGCGCAATTTCCTGAGAGAAAGTCGGAAAGTTGGACCCAGCTATATGAGCAATGATGCCAACCGCAACTCCAGCTACTTGGAAAACCCAGATGAGAGAGCTCTAACTATGGGCGATCTCATCTCCTTTGCGTGGCAGATCTCCAGAGGAATGCAGTACCTCGCTGAAATGAAGGTATATCGGCAGTATAGGCATTATTTACTGAAAATATTTTGTTTATTAAGGAGATAAAAAATTAAATCTGCAATATGTAACTTTTGCCTCTCTATCGCATCTCTGTTAAAAACATAAAATTGCAGGTTACGTTACATAATTTTTATTACATACATTAAAGTGAATTCAGACTGACATTTTCTGGGAAATCAGACCCAGCAGCTCAAATTGTATATCATTATTATAAGGAGATCGTTTTGAACACTGATCTGTTATGCTCTTGCTCAATAACTGATTTGCTGTTCATGTTTAACCCAAAAAATTGCAGCTTTAAATGCTGACTTTTGTTTAAATGTAGTATGCCATTTAAATAATATATGTTTATTGGTTTATTTGTGTTTTATTAGCTTGTACACAGAGACCTTGCTGCCAGGAATGTGCTGGTGGCAGAAGGGAGGAAGATGAAAATATCAGACTTTGGTTTGTCCCGAGACGTCTATGAGGAAGATTCATATGTGAAGAGAAGCAAGGTAAATATACTTCTGATTTGTACAGTAGCTACTGAATGTTTTCTTTGTTAAAACTCTCCCAAAAGACATCCTATGTGTTCAATATTAATCCTATATTCTGGAAAACCTATATGTTGTGATTCAGTGCAATTTGCCATTTACAGTTTCTTGGCATGTCATATTTGTGCTCTCAAATTACAGGGTCGAATTCCTGTCAAATGGATGGCTATAGAGTCTTTGTTTGACCACATTTACACCACACAGAGTGACGTGTAAGTCACGCCATTGTTACATACAACACAAACTTACGTTGAATAATTAGTTGCCTTAATAGAATTTCTTTCATTAAAGCTTAGCAGTACATTCTCTCCCTCTCTTTTTCTCATCAGCTGGTCTTTTGGTGTGCTCTTGTGGGAGATTGTGACCCTGGGTGGAAACCCTTACCCAGGCATTGCCCCAGAACGGCTTTTCAACCTTCTGAAGACAGGCTACAGGATGGAGAAACCAGAGAACTGCACAGATGAAATGTGTGTTCATCCCTGACACACTGAACAACACATAACACACCATCTGTTTTGTTAACTGAATGAATAAGTCATTCCTAATGTTTAGGATATGAACATGTTTCATGCATTATATAAAACAGACGATGAATGCTGTGATATGTAATGTAGGTACAGCCTGATGCTTCGTTGTTGGAAACAAGAGCCAGATAAGCGCCCCACCTTCTCAGACATCAGCAAAGAACTCGAGAAGATGATGGTGAAAAGCCGAGTAAGAAAACGACTTCATCTCACATACAGACACAAGTACACACATCAAAACCCATCTGTTTTACACTTAAATATTATACATTGTGTGTTTACATTTCATTTAAATTTAAAAGTCATTTTATTACTCATTTATTAATCACCATTGTGTCATATAAAATGTGTGCGTTCATGTATGTTTTATGATGAAGAAGAACGGTAAGTGACAGTGTTACAATTACAACAACAAACACGACAACAAACCTAGAGTTTTTCAGTGTCGGTTTCTGTCCATCATAACTGAATGGAATTCTTATTTTGATTTTAGGAGATAAACATAAGCAGTGTAATGCTTGTCTAAAAATCTACCAAGTTTTGAATAACTTAACATGTAAATAAACATGTTTACATGAAGCCTTCTGATGTATTACCATACATACTTTTGTGCTAAAAATGTGAATGATATTTCACAAACATTATTTCACATGTGCTCTAGCTGAAGGATGCTGACCAGTACATACAGATTTACAATGTTATACAAACATAACACATAAACCTGTTTGACCTTTGATGTTTGACCTTGCCTATTATTGGCATTTTACTCAACAAACTTTGACTTTTTCACATGACAAATGAGATATGACTGTATTTCCCCTTCATCAGGACTATCTGGATCTCGCGGCCTCCACACCAGCAGATGCTCTGCTGTATGACGACTCCCTCTCTGAAGAGGACACACCCTTAGTGGACTGTAGTAACGCCCCTCTCCCTCGAACCCTCCCCTCTACCTGGATTGAAAACAAGCTCTATGGTAGAATTTCCCATGCATTTACTCGATTCTAATACAGGAAACAAAATCAGTTTTTAGCTTCCATAAGAAGTGCTGTGATTGTGCTAATGGCATGGTAGCCAATGATTTATAAATACTGCTTGTATTTCATAGATGATTCGGTCAATGCTGTAGTGTCAGGATCAACTGTTTAGTTTGGACCTGCTTCCGATGTACTCTGCTTTCTGAAATGTTTTTCAAAGGCATTAATGCTCAAGTTATCATTACTACTGATAAAATCAAATATATTTATATATACCTTAATATGTATTTTGTTCGGTGAAGAAAATATATGTTAAGATGTTTTTTTATGATTTACATCATTTGTGGATTTACATTGGTTTGCAGTGTTCTAGGTTTAGTTTACATTTGAAACAGGTCCCATGTACTCTGAATGTACTCTCCCTGTCTGTAATATTCTGAACATATTACAGAAAATGAGTGTTTCATGTAAATGGAGTCAGTGCTGTAAAACGAAGCAGTAAGGCTTTTGAATTAAACTCTTCTCTCAGATATGCATATGCAAGAATTTCCCCAAAGGTGTGCAGATGTTACTAATTGTAGGAGTACTTAGCAATAAAATGTACAACAGTAAGGCAGTTGCTAAACACATTTCAGGAGAACACTTATTTTCTTCTGTTTTATTTTATGTAGATGTTTAGATTTCAGGTTTATATCATGTAGATAGAATGACAAAGATACAGGAGCTATTGCACTGATGTCACAATATTGATGTCATAGAATGTATGATGTCATCCCAGTGGTGTATTGACATGAATGACAAAGAACAGAATTCCAGGTAAATATCAGGACCAAAGAATAATTTCATGTTTATACCACTTCCCAGGGCTGTAGTTGGGGGGACAATGGGAGAAAATGATAATAGGGGGACACTCAGATTCTGTATAGTATAGCCTGCTCATTGGGGCCAATGGAAGGGGCCAGACCAAAACTATTTATCCTTGGTCCCTGTGAAATTTGGTGACAGTCCTGCCACTTAAATAAATGAGTCATGCATTGTATATTAAGTCATCAGTTTTAATTATGTTCAAATCATGAAACAAGCTGAGTTTTGTTTGAGAGCCTTACTGTCTGGACTCTACTGAATGCTTCCTCAGTGCAGAAAAAATGATATGTTTTCATTTTTAGGCATGTCATACCCGAACTGGCCAGAGAAGAGCCCGGTACAGCTCAACAGACTCGATGCCACTAACCCTGTCTTTACAAGATATGCCAATGATAGTGTTTATGCAAACTGGATGGCTTTGCATTCTCCAAAAATTGTGGACACGCTTGATAGTTAAAAATGCAAACCAAAGTCAATAGTGGAAATGGGGGACATGGGGAAGATGTGTATATTTATATAATACTGTATATATCTTATATGATGATAAAGTCAGTTCCCTTTTATTTCTGCTGTAAACCCTATTGTAAAGAACATTAGAAGGGTGAAATAGATTCACATTGGCTGTAAATGCATAAAACACGTTTCAACAGTACATTTGGCAGAAGCATTTATCCAAAGCAACTTACAGTGCATTTTAAGGTATACATTTAAACAGTGTGTGTGTTCCCTGGGATTAGAACCCACAACCTTTTGTGCTACTGACACAATGCTCTATCAGTTGAGCTTCAAGCAGCTCATAGATAATGGTTACCACAGGACCAGATTGGCCGTGTTGTATCATTGCATGTCTTTGTACAGTTTAATGTCCATGTTTAAGTGCCTGTGCCGCTTCTGTCGTGGAACACCAGTTACAAATGCAAGACCAAGATAATCTTGGTCCCAACCTGGAATTAAAGGGAGCTCCTTTACCATCACTTACTGTAGATGTTTGCCAATGACTGTTCCAAGATTGGATGTTTATTTGAAAACAAAACTGATAACTTTATTTCATCTGGTTTGTGTGTCAGGATATGACAGAGTCGATTTCTTTATTTTTTTTATACATAAATTATTCATTCTGCAGTAACTACAAAACAGTATGGATGTGTTTAATTTTAATGTCATATGGTGATTACGTTTTCATTCCTTTTAAAGGCATTATTTGTGCAACGATAATGACAACACATACAGCTGAGTGTGATCCTCATTATGTTGTAAAAACATTGTTACAATAAATAAAACTGTTAAAAGATGTCCAAGTTTGATTTTTGTTTCCAATGCATTTCATTGCAATGAGAAACAGAAAAAACATAATACAAGCATAATCATATTTTGTGTTCTATGGTAGCTGACAGCCCAGGGTTTAAAGCTTCTTTAATAAAAATAAATAATAATATATAGTGTGTACAATACAAACAAATTCGAGTTAGATACTCATACGTTAAAGGCAGAGGGCTTTTATTTTAAAAATTAGACAGTTCAAAGCGGACGTAACGTGTTTGTATTGTGTTTCCTCTTTTCATTGCTCCGTGGCCACATTTATTATGCTCGGTGCTCTGTTTAACGGGTACATAAGGGAAACGGTTAACAAGAGCCTCATGCGTTCACCAGAACCGAGGTAAGTATTGCAGATTTCCCTATATTTAATCCACAGAAATAACTTTGAACCTCGATGTTTACTCCGCAGATGATCTGAGAATGTTATATTTTATTTGCACGAACATATTGTCATCATGTCTTTTTAACACGATGTACAGATCATACCGTTTAGTACTCTTCTGTTGATGGTAAAACCAGTCTGATTAATTCTCATCACATTCGTAGTTGCTACTTTACTTTAAGACTTAAACATGTATTAACCTGAAAGTAACTGCTCTTAATATATACAACTGTTTTTGTGAAATTATATTTCTTATAGTACAAATTATATGTGATATAATGTAACTTTTTATTGTTAGAATTTATAATACAGTTGTCACTTGTATAATACCACAAAATATTTGTTTCCACTGCTAATTTTCCGAACTGCCATAACATTTTTGTAAGTTTGTGTTTTGTGTATGCAGCTCTCCAGTTTATACTGTATTTAGTTTAAGATCATCGATCACCGAGATCTATCTGTCTTATTTAACAGATTAATAATTAGAAGCTTATTAACTTAAACTCTTCTCATCTACTTTTAGATGAGTTCGTTCTCTTGAAAGGAAGCGCATTGTGCAAGCAGGATGGCAGTTTGTCAGCTATATATTAGCATTCCTGAGGAGACTTAGCACACTGAAATGCTGTAGAGAGAGAGAAACCCAATGAAAAGAGAAATGTGACACCATTGCAATCTCAGTTTCCTCAGTTAAGCACCCTGCCTCTCAGATATGCCCAGGCGAGGGCTTCCTCTGCAGGGGCGGGCACGCTGGCTATTCCTGGGTATATTTTTGCTCTTGGTGTTGCTCCTCTTTGCTTACCTGCTGGAGTGCACCCCACCTGCGGATGTGAGTCAGGTACTGCCTGGCCTGGGAGGAGAGCCTTATGGAAAGGAGTATTACCAGGCCCTTCTGCAGGAGCAGGAAGAACGCCACCTTAGCCGAGCAGCCAGCCTTAAAAGGCAGATTGCACAGCTCAAACAGGAACTTCAGGAGATGAGCGACAAACTGAGGGTTCTTCAGGAAAAGAAGGAGGGTCTGGGGCCACAGAATCTGATTGATGGTAGAGATCAGGAGCCCGGTGACCTCTTGGAGTACCTGCACTCGCAAATCGATAAGGCGGAGGTGAACACGGGGGCCAGATTGCCGAGCGAGTACACGCTTGTACCCTTTGAGAGCTTCACCACCGCGAAGGTCTATCAACTAGAGATGGGCCTGACACGGCACCCGGAGGAGAAGCCTGTGCGTAAGGACCGCAGGGACGAGCTGGTGGAGGTCATAGAGGCTGGTTTGGATATCATTAATAACCCAGAGGAAGATGATGGACAGGAGGACAACATCCCCATGCAGAGGCAGGCGTTCACCGAAAGCCATTTTTTTGAGGGTAGGAGTTCAAATAAAGCATCTTTCACTGTGTGTACTTCATACTTGACCTTGGGTCATTGACACACACGTCACAATTTAAAACCATCTCTCTGTGGTCAGTGTGCATTTAACACTGCTTGTTTGTGTAAGAGGATATCGAAGATGGTGCGAACTTTGCACAGTAACTCTAGCTGATCTTCTGTTTACTTGCTATTCATGGCAGGACTCTACAGAACAGAGAGGGACAAAGGCACACTGTATGAGCTCTACTTCACTAAGGAGAATTCTCACGAGTACCGTCACGTCACCCTTTTCCGTCCGTTCGGGCCCCTGATGAAAGTGAGGAGCACAGCTGTAGATACCGCCAGCGCTGTCATTAACATCATAGTGCCGCTGTCCGGCCGAACCGATGCTTTCGTTCAGTTCATGAACAACTTCAGGTGAGAAGATCATTCTAGAAAGTTCAGTGTGTGAGCTGCACCTTTCAGAAAGTATGTGAAGTCTCACAGCAAAATGTTGGCAGTGTAAAACTGTAGGAATGATATAGTCTGGGAAAGTGCGTTTCTTGGATCTTATAAATGCTGGAAAATATGTAGTTAAACTTTCATGTATGGAGAAAGACAGTGACAGATCACCGTTTCACAAGGAAATGACTAGTACAATTTACCATTTAGAAACTAGTATGCTAAAAATATACACATCATTTAGTACACTACAGGGATCGTTTAAAAATGGCGTAAAAGTTTAGTATCTAGCACTTTATTTGGCTTGTTTTCTGTCTGCAGGGAGGTTTGTATACAACAGGACAAGCGGGTGCATCTCACAGTGGTTTACTTTGGGCAAGAAGGCCTGGAGGAGGTGAAAGCGTCTCTATGGAAAATATCCAGGTTTGAGCTCAATAAATACGCTGTTACATTGGATGTATTACGTGTAAGTGAAACACTCTCTGTCTGCCAACATCCTGAATGGAGAAAACAGCAGAGAAATTTCCTATGTTTACTCGTCTTAGTAAGTCAGTAGAAATGTTCTGTAGAAAATGGAAATTGCCTTGGCCAGTGAGAAACATGCACATTTCAGAATCTTCTAATCATTTTTTAGTCATTAAATTAATAGAATTCTTCAGGTGGGTAGGTAAAGATCATAGACCCAGTGTTGCACAAAACTGGCAAAATCTTGTTTTCTACATTAATTTGTTGTAATAAAATCTTTGTCAGTGAGGAAAACTTCAGTAACTACACTTTGATCCCCGTGAATGAGGAGTTTTCCCGTGGACGGGGTCTGGACATTGGAGCTCATGCTTGGGAGAAAGGGAGTGATGTTCTGATGTTTTTCTGTGATGTTGACATCTACTTCACACTGGAATTTCTTAGTACCTGTCGTCTCAATACAGCTCCAGGTCTGTAATCTCAACAAGCACGAAATCTGAATGCATGTGAACTCGTTACTAGATACTGAGTCTATATTTCTTATCTTGTTTGACAGAAATACATTATCAGATATTGCAGATATATAACAATCAAAGGAGATTTACTTGCTTTTTTGACAAAACAAATTCTGATTTCTCAACCAATTAATCATCATGACCTTATTCTCTTACAAACCTCATTTGTTTATTCTGTTAAAAATGGTATTTGGCTTAGTAACGACAAATGTTTTATTTTTTTCCCTTGAAGGAAAGCGAGTTTTCTATCCTGTGGTTTTTAGTTTGTATAATCCAGCCATTGTTTATGGAAATCTTGAGATGCTGCCCGCCATTGAGCAGCAGCTGGTATGTAATGTAAAAGTTTTAATATTTTGCTACATTGCACACAGTGACACCACAGAAAATGATAACAATTGTTTGCTGTTTATAGATTCATAAAAAAGATGCTGGTTTCTGGAGGGATTTTGGATTTGGTATGACGTGCCAGTATCGCTCAGATTTTCTCACCATCGGTAAGTTAATGAAGATATCTTGGTTTTATGAGTAGGAAATAATCTGTTATTTTCTGTTTAAAAAATGAAAATGCAAAGACTTTCTTTACTCAAGCTAAGACCTGTTTCAGGATACGCATGTAAGCAGTGCGGTGTCATATTTGCACATGCAGTTTGGAAATAAGCCTGTTTTTTGCTGCACATAATCTGCAGAAAGCATTTTGAAAATGCATTGTAAACCTGTTCATCAGGAATCTCATGCAATGAAAGACATTGTTGCTTTGCTTATTAAATGCTCGTGAGGTGAACGTTTGTTGTTTTCTATAATATTACAATTTGTCTATGCTAGGAGGGTTTGACCTGGAAGTGAAAGGTTGGGGTGTAGAAGATGTCCACTTGTACAGGAAGTACCTACGCAGTGACCTGATAGTGATACGCACCCCTGTGTCAGGCCTCTTCCACCTTTGGCATGAGAAGTTGTGTGCTGATGAGCTGACCCCAGAACAGTATCGCATGTGCATTCAATCAAAGGCCATGAATGAGGCGTCGCACTCTCATCTGGGCATGCTCGTGTTCAGAGAGGAGATCGAGAATCACCTTCGAAAGCAAGCTTATAAAACTCAGAGCAGACCAACAGAATGAGTCAAACAGTCCGTGCACAATTCTTTGGGTTGATAGCTGCAATGAAGAAATAGTTTCACATGTCCAGATATTTTTAGTTGTTTTTTGAACCATAGTAAATGTTATATCCATGGATTGTAGAAGACTATGACAGCAAAGAAGACTGCGGCAGAAGTCAAATTAAACTTCAGTTTGTTTTGGTTTGAAACCAGTTTAGGTGTTCAAGTACTTGGGAATGGACTCTGTATCTGTAAATATTGACCCTTAGGAAAGAGTTGCTGAAGATGAAATGCCTAAAATACAGAGAATTTTGTTTCCCTTTTTAAAATCATAAATGCAACATGGAGAAAATATTATAGAAGTTAAACGTGTTTTTTTATTACTTACCTATTTTGTTTTTGCAATTAATTAATTTGCAATTATTATCTCTGTCGAAATGTGTGAGCTGTGGCAAAAAAGGGATCTAATGTAAATGCATATTTTGTTAAAAGGGACAATCATTCACAGATTGTGGTTAAACTTGCAAAGTTACTTCAGGAATAAACAGATTGGTACATACTGTCACTGTTGGAACCATACGTACACTTTTCTAAAACCTTAATGTTTTTGCTGATTAAGATAGCATGGATGCATCTTCATACATGTGTCTCTTTGCACTATGTTTGAGGATGCTGGTTGGTGCCACAGTATTCAGAGTTATTCAGAGGTTAATGGTACAGGCTCGAAACAAATGCTTTGACCTCTGCAAAGCATTTACTGAAAATTGAATGTTTTAAGAAGAACGCTACAAACCTAGAACACATTTTTTCTGACTGAATGTGCCTATTAGCTTCTGATGAGGATAATATTTGGTACTATTAATTTAGCGGGTAGATAAAAATAACCATGATCGTTGAAGCCCCAGATTGGACTAGGATGTTGCACTGTGTTTTTAAGCCAATAAAATGAATACAACCAGCCATTTTACACAATGTCTGTATCCTTTATCAAAGTAGGTTATAATGGCACATACAAGCACACACAATTAGGTCTTAATGATTAAAATATAACACAAAAGCACATTGTGGACGATGTAAAGTTTAATGTGAAAGTTTGGTGACTGACAAACTGCTGGTAAAAACAAATCTTAATAGCAATGGATTCAAGCTCTACTTACCACATTCTATCAGTAAAACAAGGTATTGGGAACCATATAAATATTTTGTTTGTATAATCCTGGGATGGTTCGACCTAACAGTACACCCTTTGGCATGTCCCCATATGTATTTCACAAATTTTATGCTTATGTTTGGGAGCACAATGAGGCTGGTTTGTCAATTCTCAAACAAGCCCTTGTTATGCAGGAAACAGCTGTAATGGTTAAAAAACAAGATAACTGAGATTAAAGCAACACAAGCTACTAAATAGAGTTTATTATGACCTGTATTTTTATACAGCGTGAGTAATATATCATCTTTCCTAACTCCAAATAACAAAACTTCTGTTAATAGCGTGATTCACATTTAATTCCATTTGCATCTACACTCAAATTTTCACAGCTCTGTATAATTTAAGATATAAAAATGTCACTTGTGGTGGCATTAAAATCCACTATTTGACTTTAATTTCTTAATTTAAGACATTGTAATAATACAAGTGTATTGTTATTACAACAGACTACAAGAAAATGAAAGAAAAGAACAAAAAAGGACAGTCCCAGTCAAAACTACTTAAAATATTGATTTATTTTCCAAGTAATATGAATAGGTTCTGGTGATCCATTACGTCAATGCACTGCTTGATCTGGGTATATGTTCATAGTCTTATAAATCTCCTTGAGAATGAGCAGAGCTGTGTCCTCTGATTCCCTGATGAAAAACACAAAAGAATCTGCTTGTAAATGAGAAACAAACACTAGTACAATTACATTAAAGCATTGCTATGAAAGTTGAATTATGCTTTGTATCAAATACCAGTAACACAGATGACTCTGGAGTGCAAACAGGTATTCGTTGAAGCTCTCAATGGGTTTCTCCTGCAGGACGTAATCTATGCGATTTCCTCCGTTCAGCAAGCCCACTTTGACTTGAGGCTCCTCTTCCTTCTGAGGCTCAGGGCTTTCAACGATGTTAATCGCTTCTACAAACAAACAATGCGATTCAGATTTGGATTCAGTTTTACTGTATGCACAGTGAGAACACACAGAGGACGTGCACTGTGGTTCTGCAATGGCAGTTTCAGATCTTCAGACTGACCTTTCTCTTTTTCCTCCTCTGCTTTGATGTGACTGGCTACCATGGCGAGCTGCTCGTGCAGCTGAGTGGAAGAGGTGTGAGCACGAGCGAATTCATTCAGAGTCTGCCAAGCAGATTTCAGAGAGCTTATGACGCCTTGCTTTAGATCAAAGCCCATCCTGGACAAACTCTCCTTCAATTCTGGAGAAAAGACAAACATAAACAAAGTCTTCTTATTACAACACGTTTGTATTCATGCAGCATTTGATATTATTGCACTGAGGAATAACGTGGTTTTAATTGGATTCTGGACCATTTGCTAATTATTTAAATGCATCCAATACATGCTTAAAACTGTAACAGATACCGAGATGAAGTCTCTTTCTTCCTTTATGATGAGGAATTAGAATTGGCTCCAGCTCAGTGTCTGGTAGGATCATGGGTTCAATCCTGTATGCAACTGGATCCAGCTGAGGGCATCATCAAAGAGAAACATCTGTTTTGCAGCATTCAATAATTTCTTTTCGCACACAGTGATATTCAACAAATCCAGTGAGAAGGTCAAAGTTCACAGTGAATCAGCATTCTTCATTCACACTGAGGCATTAGTCCACATTCACTTTGGTTAACAAAGATCTAAAGCAGTTTTAGAAAAGCACTCGGGCGGAACTTACTGGATGATAGATGTTGAAGAACCCTTTACAGGTTGGAAGCTGGTAAGACTCCTCGATTTTCTCCACTCCACGTACTGTCAGAAACATTCCGATGGGAGAGCCAAGAGCAAAGAAATTCATTGGTTCAAAGTCCAGAGTGTGATACACCACTGAAACCTGGAGAAGAACATCATTCAGAAATCACAGAGCACATTGTGCCACATATTAAACCACATCCTAACCAGATCAATTTAGAATGACTTACCTGACCGGTGCCTATTTCAAAATAATTATAATTCACGTGGACTGAGGACATAGTCCTTCCTACTGGCAGCTTGCCGCTAGCAGGATCTGGTGTGGCCTCTGTCTGAAGGGGAACTGGCATCTCTTTAGGTTCCTCTTTTGCTACAGTCTTCACTGTCACAGCCTCTCGTGCCGCCTGCAAAGAAAAAAACTTGTTACATAATCTCACTTCTGACTGCAGAAATAAAGTGTTTCTAATATTTGATGAATATAAAGAGGACTGAATATTTGCCTGTTTTGCTGACTTTTCTTTGACAAACTTGGCGAGTTTTTTACGTGGTCCCAGAGGAACACCCATTTCCTTTAGATCATCTGCCGTGCACATGAGCTGCAAAGAGAGTTGGCGAAATAACAGTGGTGGTTTGTGTTTTATATAAACTGAGATTTAAAACTGAATTGAATATGCGCTTACAAGAGACTCAACGTCAATCTTCTCAGTTTCAAAGATACTCAGGTATTCAGACAACCCCAACGTCTCCAAAACAGATGACAGGTCACCAATCTCCTCTTCTTCCTCTTTAGACTCTTCCTCAATGGCTGTTACAGCAGTCACTTCATTGGCCTGCGTGACAGGATTTTCCTGGAACAAATAAACACACATCATGTCATTTTCATGTTCTTATCAGATATAAAATGTTTTAAAATATAATGTATAGAATTTTGAGGACATTTTTATAAACAATGCCCTGATACCTGTTTCTCATTAGGCTGAGCGTTCCCTTTGACTATTGGACCCGATACAGGTGACCCAACCTTCTGATTGGACAGCAGATCAAAAAGTATCAAAGAGCCTATGGATATGAGCAATAATTGTATAACTGTATACCAGAGTTAAAGTACATATAGTACTTTAGGATACTAACCTAAACTGTGTCCAGACACAGACACCCCCCCTTTGAAATCTGGGTTTCTCTGCTTGAATAGTGCATACAGACGATTGATCTCAGAAGCCACTGTGTCCATAATAGTCTGGCAATAGGTAGGGCTGTTATAGAACAACACATCTAAGAGGGTTTCATTAGTGAAGTGACGCAGACGACCTGTGCTGGGCAGGGTAATCTGCTTTATTCGCCTAAATGATCAAAAACATAACAGAAATAACCTACAGAATAACATACAGAATATGAAAATGATCAATAATGGCTATTGTCAACGCTAAAAGTAATCTCAACAAAAGTTATCCTGATAAAGCACAACAGAAAAATAACAGTAATGCAAGGTCTCATTAGAGACAGGCTTCTCTCAGCACCTACAAAAAATGGGATGGTCATTGCTTTTAGTCCTACTTTGGATTTAGAGGATCCAAAGCAAACACGTTCATCTCCCCCCAGTGTAGCTGAATGGTATTGGCCTACCTGTCAACTCCTGTGGCATCACCATGCAGAGCTTTGTGCCAGTGAACAGGCAGAAACTCCACACGGCTAACGGTGTGATCATCCCGGCTCCTCTTAAAATGACTCTGCAACAACTTCAGTGACACGCTGCGGAAGTCGTCCACTGTGAGCACAAACAAGCCATTTAATAAGCTACAAATACTGTGGCCAGGTTTAATTAGAATTAAATAGAATTAGATAGAATTAGACAGAATTAGAATAGAAAATTGAGTTTGCGTCTACAGTCCCTGCAACAGCTCTAAACAAGCAATATAAATCTGTGTGAAAAATGTATTTTTACATTTAAAGCAGTAAGGCTTAACACACTTGGTTTAGGTTGTGCATTCTTTCTGAGGCTAAATTTAAGCTGGCTTGTGTGTACATACCACACTCCACCATGCTCCTAAACCTCAGGTCACAGACAGATCCAATGCCATGCACCAAAAACACCACATGGTCCACCTGAGGCATCTCGCCTAGAGAGGAGAGGACAATATTTTTCACTGATTCTGCCACATGATTCATCTGCCACATGATACACTCACCTTAATAATATTAGTTTACACAGACAGTTTGCAAATAATTTCATTTGAAATTTGCATAACTGAAATTCTGGTCATTTTAAAGTAAAAATTAGCAAATGACTAAAGAGATCCAACTATAAGGTCCAAAGTCCTACTCACCATCAGGAACTTCATCCTGATCATCATCCACACCCCTCTTGACTACTCGGGGTCGAGTCTGACCGTCCTGTGTTGTGCCCCACTCATCAGGCATTGCTGACGGTTGAAACTGTACAATCACCTGATGGAGGAACCAGTCAGATTTAAGCAACGAGATGAAAAGTGTGCACCACCCACATCCAGCATTACTCAATCTCTAGATGATGATGATACCTTTGGATTGTGCATTACAAAGGTTTCTCCAGATGGGAATTCCAGTCTGCGGTGCCACTGGTTAGTGGTAACAACTTTTTTATACTCAGCCTGTTTAGAGCAACAAAAACAAACCTGTTATATTTGCAACCGAGTTAATAACACACCTTAACACACTTTGCAACATGTAGTCAATGATCATGGCAGATGACAGGTATCATATTAAGCAAGGTATGCTGTTCCAGCTTACAAGGAGATGGCAGTTAGAAAGAAGATAACCATTCTAAACACTGGTAGATAAAGCTTAGTTAAAATAGTGGAACACAAACCTCAAGCTTGTCACTGAAGTCTTCTGAATAGGGGGTGAAGCGACTGTCTGCATCTCCTTTATAGAACCACGTACAGCGGCGGACCTCAGTGGGCTCTTCCTCCCAGTACACGGACGTCCGTGTGCGATCGTACAGGTGCACGTCATAGCGCCCTCCATCAGTGCACACTGTCACGTTCTCTGGATCTGGCTGAACTGCAGCCATAGATCACAAAATAAATGTCAGCCAAAGGGACTATGTTGTGCATTCCTAGTTCTTGGAATACATACAAAAACACTTTTACACAGTTTGTCTTAAATTAAGTTACTGTGACAGAGGCAGCTTAATTTAGCAAAACATTACTGGTTATTTACTTGGTTATGATAAAAGTAAACAGCAGACTTCATATATCAAAAGCCAAATAGCTAACCCCAAAATATTACTAAAAACACATTCAGCTTTACCTGAGTTGAAAGTCTCTTCAAGGTGAATGGAATCCAGAATACTAAAGGGAAGCCAGACCATTTTGGACTCCACAGGTTTGCAGTAGAACCAGTGAGCCTGAACAGGTTCGTAAACATTATATGTATATGGCACCATAGGGTTGGCAGGGACCAAAGGCCCAGACATGCTGGTTGCTGCAGCGGGAGGTGGAACCTGTGTTGGGGGAGGCTGGAAAAAAGCACAGCAGCATAAGAGGAAGAACAAACACCATTCAGAAGTGCTACAAAATATGAACATTTCAATAAAACAAACATAATCAAGACCAGAATCTACTACCTCTGATTTGGCTTAAAATTGTCTTTGTATTCCATAAGTATTCTCTAATAAATATATGAGTCATATTCTCATGACAATAAACATAAGCGAAGACATTAGTGACATTAAGATAAGACAAAGATGACATTAAAAGACCAACCTTTGAATATGCTGTTGGTGGAATCTGGAATGAGGGAGCAGGTGTTGCCTGAGAATATGGGTTTAGATGCTGGGGTGTGTTGCTAGGGGGCTGCTGCTGTAATTCAGGAGCCATGAGGTAGGGACTTGCTTTGCTACTGACAGCTGTGTGACGGTATGGATTATATGACTGCTGGGAGCTCTGGGGAGGCGGAGGAGTTGGTGCATTAGGTAGAGGAGTGCATGTACCCATAGTGTTTTGATTAATGACACTGCCATACTGCTGAGTGGGGTTCATGTGAGATATTGTTGGGTTTAGAGGCAGACTAGCAGAAATGGACTTGGGCAATGGCGCTGTTGTTGATGGAATGGCAGTGGGTGCTGGAGGTGGGCACGGCTGTTGCCCAATGGAGGCAAACGGGTCACTGCTGTTGGTGTTGCTTGAAAAATAATTGAGCGTTGAGGGTTGAGGAGCGGCTAATGACGTCTGACCGAGAAAACTGTCTTCTTCCCCAACTTCACTGACGTCATCTTTTCCGAGGATGACGTCAAAATACAGAATATTAGAGTTAGTACACCATTTTTTTAAATTTTTCCATATTAACTTTTTGCGTTAAAATGTTTTCTGTAAAGCTGCTTTGCAGCAATGCAAAGTGCGAAACGGGCTATCTAAATATAAAATCACACAAAATTTAACTGAATTACGTAAATCATAAAGAAGGACAAATTTAGTTCATATAAAGTCGATAAAAATGCATTAAAAATTGTTTACGTATAATCTCCACTTACTATCAACTAGTCAATCATCAATTTTCACCAAGCTAAAACACAATTTTTTGACAGCACTCTAACAAAATAGTATTTTTATTCTGATGTCAGCGTAAAATAAACATACAGAACGCACGACTGTTGCAACTAGTAAAGATCCTGTGCTGAAAACACAACTGTAAACATCAGCCTCAGAAGCAATTTCAACACTGACACTTTATAAACTCACCTCCTGATAAAACCGCCGGGCCAGTGGCCTGACTTACAGGCATGAAGGGCAGGCTGAAGTTGAACTCCGGAGCTGCTGAAAACAGCAGGTTTGTGCTAGTGCTGGGGATGTTATTGCCTCTACTATCAGCCATTTCCGATCAAATATTACACGTAGCTTGTTCTCCAGTCGGAACAGACAGAGCTTTACACCGCTTCCTAGTTCGTCACGGTAAAGTTAACGGGAAGCTCTGAATTTCACAAAGTTTCACTTCGCCGATTGTCTACATTGTTCGTTCGGTGATCTTATCTAATGCCTACTAGATGTTATACAGATTTACTAAAAGGGCGTCACAGCAGTTTTGACGTGACAAGGCAAAAGTAATCTATCCGGCAAAATCCAGCGGCACCAGCAGTTTCGTTTCGTTTCTTTAATAAAAGCAATAGCGAACTTAGGTATCAATGAGATTTCAGGACGTTGAAATAATTGATTTTAAATAATTGGGCTCTTTATAGGAACCTGTACTGTTTTGCGTTTGTTCCGTTAACTTTGTCAACAGTTAATACAAACAGTAATCACAATAAAGCGGTTTCACAATAGGAAAAGAATTTAATCCTTTTGTAAACATAAATTATCATTTGTACAAATGAGAGTCGCTGTACAATACAATATCCCACTGAACCCTTAAAGTTCACTTTGTTTAGATTTGCTACTTTGTTTCTTGGTGTAAATCAACAGTAAATATCGGTACGCTGCTATCTCGCCTTTAGAAGGCATTTGCATTTGCTCATGGGTCACGTGGTAGTTTTTCGTGACGCAATTTTCCCGCCACGGTGAGCTGTGAAGTTCTGGGTTGCGGAAAGTGCTTTCAGTACGTCAAAGGAGCTTTGGTTTTAAATTTGGTCTGTTTACAAATCCTGCAGCAATGCCTACTATTCATGATTGGATCGATAACCCCCTGGGTGTTGTTGATGGAGTGTTTGGTAAGATGCAATAGTCTTTTTAACGAATGGTGCACAATTCGTGGGCGCACAAGTTAACAGAGGACCATGTGACCAGCACGACTTTATAATTAATAGATCATTTTTCATGTAATTTCACAGAACGTATCTATCGTGTTCTATTTAATAACTTGTCTTCATTGCTAGTTAATATGATGCATAAAGTACTATTAAAAACTGTGTAATAATTGATAAAATGCTTTGTATCTCTTCAGCCCAGAGTAACTCCAGTCCAGACTGGGAGAAGAAGGTGGTGGACTATTTCAAAGAGAAACTGAAACTAAACGACGCCCACACTTGGGTAGTTGTTACAATTTTTTCAGAATATTGATACACATGCACAGCCAACTTGTATCCATGCTGTATATTCCGGAAGTAAATGGATCTGATGTGTTTACGACAGAGGCTAGCAGTCAGTCTGGTTAGTTTTGACAGATAACATCATGCAGTTAATCAGTAGCTCTCGCACGTGAATCCGACCTGAGCACCGACTAGCATGATGTTGTCACAAACGTGTTAAACACTGGAGGTTGTAATAATTTGTGAAACCGTCCTGCCAGCTTCATTTACAACAAATCTAATCTATAATAAGAATGAATCTGGGTGCAAGAAAGCTTGTATACTAATCAGGAAGCAGTACAGCGGTTTGACTGTGTTGTCTATTATCTGTTGTGCTGTCTAGGTTCCATCTCTGAATGATGTTCCACTGCATTACCTGAAGCCCAATAGCCTGGTGAAATTCCGTTGCATGATTCAGGATATGTTTGATCCAGAATTTTTCATGGGTGTATATGAGCTAAATGATTCTACTTCAAACTCTAAAGTAAGTTGTTTTAACTTCTGTTTTCCCAATTATGATTTTCAAAATGCAATGCTGTGCCTTTGTTGCATCTTAGGATTTTAAGACAAAGCTCCTGTATATAACCTTATAATTGTCTTTGCCCACAGCTGCTGAAATGTGGAAAGTACAAAGATGTCACAGAGTGCGGGGTGAGTCAATATTTGCCCTGTTAACACAGAGCAATGCATTTATGAACTTGGCTGAATGCAGTGACATGTCATTAATCTTAATAGTGATGGTGAAAAGTGTAATTAAATAGACCCTTAACAACTGAACTTTTGCATCAGCAGGTGGACTTTAACTCGAGCAACACAGTGACATCAGAGAGACAGACTTTTTATTGCGTCCCCATCCCGGGAGAATCACAGTGGGTTAAGGAAATATCCTTTAGATGATGTCATCGTATTTGCAATACTGATAGGATTGTCTGTAACTGTTTGAAGGCATATAATCACTTTCCATCTCCCTTGTACTTACTGTTTGATTGATCAGCATGATTGAAGTTCTTTAACAAATCTAAACAGCTTTGCAGGAACCAGTCAGGCGCGTGTGGTGCCCTCCACTTCTTATGCCCCGAACAGGCATAAACGCAGCTACGAGGAAGATGATGAGATGGAGACACAGCCACAGCAAATGAAAGATCTCAGTCAAGGTTTGAGAGGGAAATTGACTTTTTGTAAGCAATGTTAATTCTGGAATGACAAATGTAAACTGGCATTTATTGTACAATTTAGAGTATGTACACTATGTAGGCATCTGTTAAAGCTAGTAATGGCTGATCTTCATTATAAATGATTAACGTTTGTCTTGAGCAGGTTCTCATGGCAACACAGAGTCAAAGCGTCAGGAGACAGAAGCCCCGAGTCAGAACACTTCCCCTTCTCATTGCACGTCCAGTCTGGATCTGAACTTCCCTTTGCCTGGGGAAAAGGGCCCTGCCTGCCTTGTTAAGGTTTAATTTTTGACTGTCATGTTCCCATAGAGAAACATTGTTTTTTATGCTAAAGGTGAATTTTTTTCAAATTTCAGGAGTACATTAGAATTAAGTCTGCTAAAATAACAGACTAACATCCACAAAACTTTTTTAATTTTTAAAATGGCTTTTGACACATACTCAGTGTAATTGTTTGATTTATTTTCAGTGTTTTTCATAGGATGTCTGTTTGATACAAGCTTTTTAGAAACTATTATTATGTTGTCTTGGGTGGATACATTTAACGCTGTCATTTACTTGCAATAATAGGTAGTTAACAGCTTTGTTCCTGAACTACACAGACACCCATCTAACATGGTCTCTGTAATTGGCAGGTATATGAGGACTGGGATAGGTTCAAACTGAATGACATTTTAGAAGTGTTTGGCATCCTTTCCGTTGACCCTGCATTAAGTGTGATTGCAGATGAGAGGTAATCGTCAGTCTTTTTAGAAGATTGTAATTACAGGTGGAGGTTCATAAATTACAGTGTAAAATCTTTCATATGTTCAGAGAAGCGTCATCGCTGCTGGACCCCACAGAAAGCATGGAGACCTTGGAGGAGCAAAGAGTCCACAGCCCGCCGGCATCACTTGTACCGCGACTGCACATGCTGTATGCTCAACCTTTAGTGCACAACAACCCATTACTGCCCTCTGGTGTCATGGAGGATAATGGAGACTGTAAGACTTTGCCCTTATTGTGCCCCTGATTTGTGCCTGGCAGGCTGATGAAGCCCTTACCTTAATCTCATGTCCATGCTTGCTGTCCTCAGATTTAAGCAGTTTTCTTGGGGAATTGTCTACAGTCAGAGCAGAGCTGCTAACCTTCTTAACCCATCTTCTGCTGGGGGATTCACTTGCAGCAGAATACCTCATTCTCCATCTCATCTCCAATATGTAAGTCACTCATTTCACTTCTGGTGCAACTTTGTTGCATTTCTGAAGTTACAGACCTTTACATTCGTTCCTATAGTGTTCACTCTCTTGTGGTAATTTTCCTCTTTAAAAGTGTGACAGGCTTCATATCTAAACCTCCGATCCAAAAATCCCTCACACTACATCTAATCAGGTTTGCATGCTGCCTTTGTTGTAGATACAGCAGACGCGATGTTCTTCCTTTAGGCAAATTTACCCTCAATCTCAGCGGATGTCCTCGCAGCTCTACATACACTGAGCATCTGTACAAGGTCATCCAGCATCTTGTGCCATCTGTAAGTCATCCAGAATTAACTTTATAGCTCTTCTGATTGATCTTGAATTACAGAACCGGTTCATTTAATACTGCAATATGTAATTTAATGAATCATCGCAACTTTATATAAATTTAAAATTTAATTTACCTTTCTTGCTAGTCATACCGGCTGTGTATGAGCCTGCATAATATGAATAATCAGCGAATGGTGCCACGGAAAGACTACACGGCTAATCGCCTGATGAGTGGGACTCTACAGCTGGCCAATAACACCTCCCTGTTTCTGGATGAGACCCATCTGGAACAGGGCCAACTGGACACCACAGGTGAGAACACTGATTATAGCAGAGTAGAATGCTAACTAGGAGACACGTGGTAAATTTAATATGTTCTGGTAATACAGTATATTCCTGTATTGTATTTTAATTTCATTGGAGGAAGGAGATTCTTTTTTTTTTTAAATATACACAAATACATGAATAGCCTGAAAATTTACATATCTTTTATCAGTTCTTTTATAAAATGAGTACACTAACCTGTTGACCAACCGCAACTGAAGCTTGTTTAAGGGAGTGTAAACATTCTTTACAGCAACACCTGGCTTTCGACTTTGGTTCAGTGTATTTATGTCTATAATGTTGTTCGTAGTATGTAAAGTCTGGTGTCTCCATTTGTTCCGGGTGTAGGTGTTCGGAACATCACTGCATTGGGAAACCTGATCTCTTGGCAGAAGGTTGATTATGACTTCAACTACCATCAGATGGAATTCCCCTGCAATATTAACGTGCTTATCGCATCTGAGGGCCGATCCCTCCTCCCGGTAAGAACTTTAGACCTTAGTCTCTTTTGCTTTTTATTATTTGAATATTACCCACAAATATTTAGCCAAAAGAGGGCAAGTCAGGGAGGCCAGGGAGGTCTTAATTTCCAACAAGTGAAAACAGCTAGGGTCAAATGCTACTCTCAGAGGACTGGCATGAGGATGGGAGTTATTTCTATCAGGCAGTTGTGAAGACAGCTTAATTTTCCATCACAGTCCACAGGGTTGTCGTCAGCCCTGGCTGGTCTCTAACTGTGGCTTTGCTGTGGTTCTAACAGCCTATGGAATGTCCTGTGCTATTCCTGTACCTCAGTTCTCTAGTTGCTATGGCTGCAACTCCACCACTGACTCCAAGGACATTAGAGGGAGTGGCCGTAACAGACCATTTATTTAATGGCATGGAGATGACTACACAGTGTTTACAGTGTTTGAAAAGGCAACTGAGTGTTAGGTTTATTAGCGGATAGTTTCATGGCTTATATCATGGCTTCTGACATGTCTGTCAAGAAGTGAGCTTGGCAAAGCAATGTGAAAACAAACTGACGAAAAAGCATTTGTGCTGTTTTCTAAAGAGATATAAACTTTTTGTTCTCAGTCTGACTGTCAGGTTCACTTGCGGCCCACACTAAGCCCACCCAACCTTGAGGAGTATCTGAGTGCAGTGCAGGTAGCACAGGTTCCCTCTCAACTTAACAAATACCGCGTCTACCTGAGCGTGGCACGTGCCCTGAACTACACAATCTCGGATGAGATCACAAAGGTCAGATACACATTTCTTGGAGTTTGTCTTCTCATGCATACAAAATGTAATGGAATGTAATACAATCCATGTTTGCCATAATTTAATTTCTTTAATGCACTTGCCTTACATCCTGATGGTGCCCTTACTCTGCAGGCGGTAGAAGACGACTTTGTAGAAATGCGTAAAGATGACCCTCAGAGCATGTCTGCAGAAGACCTGCATAGATTGTTGGTTGTTGCGAGGTGGGTTTCAGTTTGCCCCTTTACAGCTTATCAGATCCTGTAATCAGATTCCATAATCCAGTTGTGACAAATGTAAATATTCATTAACCATAAAATACCCAGAGGTGGTTGATCTTAAATACTAATTTGTGTTCCATTTCATTATCTTTCAGATTGCTCTCGTTGAGTCATGGGCAAAACACTCTTTCTAGAGATGGCTGGATAAAAGCCAAGCAGCTAGAGGCCTTAAGAATAAGCAGAACACAACAGCAGAAGCGTATCAGTGGAAATGAGCCTTAAAATATATCGTTATTTACAAATACTTCTAGAATTATAGTACTTCATATTTTGGATTAAAATGTAAAATGTTTTCATATGGCATCTGATTTTTGTACAGCAGTTTTTTTTACTTCATTTTAAGTCTTAGACAGTGGGGAAATAGATTTTTGATGTTTGCTTTTGTTTTTGATAAATCCTACATTTCTGAATCATTGAACATTTATAAGCCCCTGCAGACATATGACAAAGTATAACGGCATTACTACAAATATTTACACTTCTGGCACAAGGGTTATTTTTTAAGTTTTGAGAACACAGAATGTCAAACCTTGTCATTTTCCCTAATACATTACCATGTAATTGCATCATTTTGTTTGACTACTTTTCACATGCATTCATAGTACATAGCACTGGCCTGTACTGACTAATGTGGAATGTCTGTGCAATGCAACACCAAAGCATTCTTCTCTGTTTAGTGTTACATTCCATAGCCTGACTGCAGGAGCCTCTAACACTGTATCTGAATGCAAAGAATGTATCGCAATATTCCCTGGGCTGTTAGAAGTAAATATCTATGTAACTAATACAATATTTGGTAAGAAAAACTATTGTATTACTGTGCCTGTCTCAAATGATCACTGACCTTAATCAAAATGACACTTTTATTTACTTAAAAAGCATCCCATCCCATAACATTTTAAAATACAGCAGTTTACACAATTGTAATATTTAACATAGGAAAATACTGGGGAATAAGGTTTGTGAACTTTAATAAATACTCTACTTCGCAATATATATGCTAAGTTCAAAGGCTAAAAATGATACACAAACATTTATGGAAGATGATGAAAATGTTTTTGTTTTTGACATAAATGTCACAGACACATTCAAAAACAAAGATTAATAACATGAGATGTCAGTTAAGTTACAAACACAAGGTGAATTCAAAAGCACTTGGTGAAATGATAACATTTAAAACATCTAAACATCAATTACAGGAAAGTGCAACTCTATATGCATAGAAATCAAAAATACATGACCAAAAACAATCTACCCCTCACCCAAAATGAGGAATGTCAGTACTGCTGCTCCAAGAATTCTCTGAGTAAACCTCTGCCAAAGAACAATGTTCAGTTTCAAAGCAAGGAACAGGGCGCAGTTCAGTGCATGCTGTCTTAATTCAAATAAACATAAAAACATAATTTCCCACCAAAACCTACTGAACATGTGATTATCACCTTTGCATAACAGCCAGAATATATTAACTCTATGGCAGTTCTATCTCAGGTTATTAAAATCACGTACCAGTTCCAGGACTGTCTGAATGTGTTCGTGTTTTAAGAGCATTGTGGACCCATTGCCTTATGTGGCAGAACATAAGAGAAAGAAAGAGGTTGTAGAATGTACAGAACTGTATGTAAAACTAAGCTTATGATGTGTTTGAAAGTAAATGTGGCCCACAGAACTGATCATAATATGATCTCATTTATATTCCTGGCTTGGACATTAGATCACATTACTGATCACAGTGTCTTATACAGGTCTAATATTGTGAAGGCCATGAGATGTGTAACTGTTCCACAGATTTGGAATATATAACCGTAGTCCACAAGCATCAATTAACCTCCAGTCCCACAGTACTTGACCATAAATTACGCAAATTAATTCTAGGTAGGGTGTCCATGATGTCGTACATCAAGAATCGATGTTCTTTCGGCATCAATAAATATGAGGTAAGGCAGCCTCACTTCTCACTGCCCACTTCTCTAATTTCAACACAACAAACTTAAGGCCAGACAGAATCTGTTAACATCATCTAAAGAGTAAGACATGGTATAGATGCAAATTATCTACACTGGACAAAACATAAAAGTAACCTGAACGACTTAAATGAAAATATAATTATTTTGAAGGTAGACTTGTCAAAACCCTGCATTTAATATTCTGGTAAGGCTTGCTCTTGCCATGTCAGAGTGCAAAAATAGCTTGTTAGACAAGGGCACCTTGCATTATAACTGTCAAATACTAGTCAGAAATTATCATGCATTATAAAAGTCCTATGACTTAACTAGGTTTATTGGTGTACACCTTGTTTAAATACCAAAATGTACTTGCAAATAACAGATTGATTTAGGTTATACCGTGTACTTGACACAGGCTGTCTTTGCAGACAGTTTTTACCCCATCTACACAAACAGCTTTTAAAGATATTAACAGATCAGTTACATTATCCCACAGCATATAGCTACATAATAAAAAACATAAGATTAAGACATATGCTTTTGTATAATCCTAAAGAAATAAATATTTGTTTTAAGTCCTCTGTTAATGCTTTGAAACAAAGGCTTCATTGGACAGTTCGTATGATTGCATCAAGACCCCCAAAACACAGAATGTGTGAAATCTTTCCATTAGCCATGATTATATATTTAAAACAACGTGTAAATATAATTCTCTGTCTATAAACATCATAATTGAAGGGTTCCCGGGAAACAGCTACAGTACATACAGTTACATATAATACTTACATTCTGAATAATATAATTTAACCATAGATCCTACACAACTATTCTGGACCTATTTTTTTATGACAAACATTACATCAAAGATATCCACATAACAATGTAGCTTTACTGTCCAGTTTTCTAATGTGTAATATTAAGCTGCCCACTAACAGATATTCAGATCTGGTTATCAAGAAAGGTTTGAGCTACAACAGCCAGGGAATTCAAATAGGTGTACTGCACAAAAGGGGTCACATGACAAATCTTGGTCTTGGGTCTTGGCATGCAATAGAACTTGCCTGCCTTCATCTACCTTATTGTTATCTGTTTCTTAGCATGCAAATCAGTGATATATAGGATTTGACTGAGAAGCACAGTCATGTTAGTTAGTCATCTTGGTTATTTAGTACTACATACTACTCAACACTGGCTGTAAACTTTGGATTGGTTAACTGGACGGAGAATAAGGAGTGTGGCATTAGTTGAATTAGTGCTTTTCTATGAGCTTATGCTACCATTACTGTACTGGAAGTCACATTCTAACACTAAAATACGTCTGGGTGAAAGCACATATCTACATTATATCTGAATGATCCTGGTCTGGCACTGTGTAAACATTGCTCGCAATTCATTTTCTTGAGTTTCATTGACTGCATCTGGTTCTGGGCTTTTCTGTACTTTTGCTACAGCAAAATTGATGCCTTGCGTAAGTCCAGCCTGGGTCAAACTAGCCACCTGTACAACAGAGCTTCTAATCTTAGCGAAGGGTGACACAACACGGCTTCCACTGGGGTCCACTGGGGAGGCTCCTGTAGTGCCCTCAAGACTCTTGTGTGACCCACATGATGTGGCAGAACTTGAAGGCTGGACAGTCAGAAGATTTCCTCCAGGGACAGAGGAATCCACCTCAAGCTGAGAAGGGCGATGGAGCTGCTGTTTGGAAAGCAAAGAACCAAGCTTTGCATCTGCAGCTGAGGGGTCTTTGGTGCCTTGAGGTGCTTGTGGTTTGGGTGGCGGGGGCACTTCCTCAAACACCTCTATTGGTTTGGTCTTGGCATCCTGGACAAATTGGTGGCAGTAAGCATCAATGGGTGTCCCAAAGTCCATCAGAATGGCCTCCTCTGCTTCTGAGGCCGCCTCAGGAGACTGGTCATCGACGCCAACCGACAGGGTATCTGAAGTTTTGTTATCGCAGCCCGTGACCCGAATGACAGAGGGCACCACAATCTCAACGCTGCTAATAGACTGCGAACGACTGCTAAGTCGTGGAGCAGATGCTACTATTCCACAGCTAGGAAGCACATAGTCTACGTTCTCCCGAGAACCTGTACATGGCCGCTCATCCGAGTTGTAGGAATCAGAATCAGAGGAAATCTCTTCGGAATGTTCGTCATGAAGGTCCTTCCGGGCAGCTGAGCCGACATTGCCATCAGAAGTCTCCAAACTACTGTCTGATTTCCAAAGGTTCATGTGCAAGTTGGGCTTTAGGAAGTTCACTTTGACCTCCGGCTTTGAAAAGGTCCCTAGCCTTCCTAACGGCTTGAAGTTTGCTATGTTGACATTCGTCTTCGTCTGCTTTACTTTCTGGTTTAGTGTTGAGAACTTGTTCATGAGGAAACTTTTGCCTTGAGCCAAGCCAGACCCGAGAACTTGATCCACAGCTTTGCCTTGAATTCCCATTATATCCTCATGTGGTTTACTGTGTCTCCTGAGACACAGAAATGATCAAAAAGACTATTAACAACCAATCACAAAAAGAATCACAAGACAATACCCCTTAAACCTTTTAAAAACCATAAACAAATATTGTTTTGTTTTGTACATAGTACATTAACCTAGCTGTTGTTGGATTTTTGTACTTGTATGTTATGTATAAGAAAACCAATAAAAACTTCAGTTTAAAAAAAAAAAACATAAACAAAACTTTTCCTACCTCTCTAGTTTCTTCTCAACAACCTGTACGTCAAGGCCCATAGCTTGCTTTGTAATACGAAGCATTTCCGCGATGCACTGGAGCGTGTCTACAATGCAAACAGTCCAACAAGTGTGAGGAAATGCTAAATTATTTAATCACAAAAACAAACCCTTTCGAGCACTGGCACACACAGAGCCAAGTTATATCTTTTACCAACTCAAAATGTCACTCACAGAATTGCGCAACACAGAGCTTTAACTAGTCTCACTGCAGATGATACACCGACAGTAGCTCCTACCTTTCCCATCATCCTCTGGATTCCGTGTGACAGCTCTCAGGGTGTGGAAGTAGCCGCTTACCTCCCCGTTCCTGTAGTGCAGCCGCATGCAGCAGTATTTAGGTTTTCCAAACAGAGTAGGTTCTGGACCTTATAGGATCAACATTGGCAACCATCAACAAATTAAATTTTTATTAAAAAATAATAATAATCTCGCTGAGGCCTACAAGTGTATCTCTATGCTCTTACCAATGTCAATCTTTTCAAGGCCTTCTAAACCTAGCCTCTGGTACTGGTTGACTTTGTCTGCTTCTTCATCATAGCTGAGTAACAGCAGAAGATGGGGTAGTTTAAATTAATCATTGCCGGAGAATGATTACTCATTTTTTATAAACATTGAATGAGTATGCACTTACTAGGCTACATAATAGGCACAGTTGGACAGCAGCAGAAGAACGTCAACATCTTTATGAGTGGCATCTATGAGACTGAAAGAATATCAGCACAAAGAAAGGTCAATCTCTTAAAAGAGAGGCTTTGCTCATAAATAAAACCAATAAACCCTGGGCCTATAAAAACAAGAAAGGTAATGAAAAATAAATGAGCATTGAGATAAATTTCACACATACAGTGTTTTAGAATATGCGTGAAAGTTCAAAACCCAAAGTAAGATTTTCATATTATGATCAGAGTTAACCTCAGCCAGGTTGCAGATTTCAATCAGCATCAGAAAAATCCAGCCCAGCCTGTAACTTTACTCATCACCATGACTTCCACCAACAAACACTTAAAAGACTGGAGAAAATATGACTCCTTCACCCAAATACTTATTATAGTACCAAACATAAAAACATGTACCTCTGAACCAATGACAAAAAACTGTAGGAGAAAGAGTACACTACAAATTTTAATGAACCACTGATAATAGACATTAAACACACAGATAAACTTTATTTTGTAGTATTATAATATAGCATATTTTTTTCATACAATGGGTCTTCTTTACTAATGACTTCCTTTATAAATACATAAGCATGGTTAGTGAATGAGATGCAATGTGAACTGTCAAAAGCATTGCTTTTAAATCATGTGACGTCTTCACCTTGGATCGCAGTCAATAAGAGCCCAACCACCATGAAACTTCTCATCTTCGGGCAGCAGCAGCTGCATGTATGTCTGCAGCAAGAGGCTGACCTGCTCCTGTGCCCCTCTTTGGCTCTCCTTCTCTTTCTCCTCATGCTCCTTCTCTTTGCTAAAGATGGAATACAGGTCTTCTGTTACTGGAAGGCCCATCATTAGGTCTGGAAGAAATGTGAAAAATAAAGCATTGAGCTGGACAATTAGCGTTATGTGCTTGTATAACATGAAGGTCAACTACATACATGGTATGGTTTGAAATGATAAAGTTGGTAACAGTTACCAATGACGGCCTGCCGGTAGGCGTCTCTGAAGCGGTTTAGATAGTAGCGATTAGCCGAATTCACACCATCCTTCATCACACCCGCTAACTTTCGCTCTCCTGTCCGTGTGAAGTCTCCCTACACGACAGTTCACATGCATGTGGAACTAAAGAGCTGTGCCTTCATTGCTTATTGGGTGGTCAGTTAGCAAAAAGTGACTGTCCAAGTTATCAGTGGGCTTGATTTGAAGTATTTTTCTATTTGTTCTCTCCATAAGGATTTTAAAAAGCAAACATGTTATTTTAATAACCCAGACATTTATCAAAAGCACTCATTTCCCCTAGATATTTACACAAGCAAGTTTAATTACTGTACATACAATATGGGGAAAGTTATGATTTTATTTTTGCAGGCTTCAGTTGTGTTGTATGCAGTTCAGAAATTAAGAATCTGCTCACACTCATCTGCACAAATCTACCACAAAGTGTACCCACAGAACTGTCAAAATTATTATTATTATTATTGAGTCTTCATGAAACTGTTAAAAGTATTTGATTAATCAAAACTTAATCTTTTATTTGATTGACAACCCTAAAATAAATAACTTGTACTGCCTTATATAATTTCTGTGCAAAAGGAAAGAGGTTAATAGACCTCTGATTTATCGGCCAGCTAAACACTAGATGCTCTTGGCAGATAAAGAACAGCGTAAAGTCTTTTACCTTCAGGGCTGCTGTGCCAGCGTACTGACGGCTGATGGTGTCTCCATTGTTGGCCCACATCACCTGATAGATCCTGTAACACTTGAGGGGTAGCGGCTGCTCAGGTGGCATTACACCAAGCTTTTTCAGCTGGAACCCAAAAGATCAACAGGCTCTTTTAACCGGTATACTGTGAGCAGCAGTGAGTCCCTAAACTATTCTGTATGGTGGTGCTTCTGGAAACCACATGTTTATTTACTATAATGCATTTAGCAAACACTCCTATCCAGAGCAACTAACAGATATGCTTTCATTTTATGCATGTGTATACATGCGCTCAAAGGTATGCAAGCGTACCTGCTGTTCCATGACTACACGGGCGACTGCAGCCTGTACTACATTAGTTCTATCTAGACAATCCATGCAGTTAACCCGGAAAATGCCCTCCTGCTGGCAGATGACTCCTGCTTGGTCCACCCTATTTGCAAAAACAAAGACGGATCATAATGAATCAAATTGTCAATGTAGCTACAATGACAATAAGGAAAATATAGGAGCAAAACCAATGTTGTTACTAGAGATTTATAACTGACGGGCAAGTTAAAGACTCACCAGGCCCATCTCATGTCAGTGATGATGTCAGAAATAGCGTCGGTGAGCGTCTGCACATTCTCAAACTTCATCCCTCGACTGGGAAGAAACAAAGTAGAAAATCTGTTTATTTTATGTTGCCTTATGTTGAGGATTTACAGAAGGAGACTGGTCTACAATCCCTGCACTACAAATGTTTGTTCAAATATTAAATTCTTTAGTGATGTTTGCTTCAGGAGTCATGAGATGTGCTGCACCACACATGCAAGCAAAGCGTATTTATTCTGCCTAGTGTTCTTACCAGTGCTCATGGAAATCAAATGAAACGTATGTTAGGTTGGGATTGTTGTAGAGAAGCACTTGTTTGAGATATGCATCACCAATCATCTTCTCACGTCCATTTTGGTCGACTAAGTTAATGATGACCTAAAGGGACAAAACGAGTGTTTGATCACTGTCAATAGAAACGTTAATAGTGCTCTACTGATCACTATTACTGTTAGAAACAGCTTACCAGTTTTTTGTAAATCTCAATTTGCTGTTCAAAGTGAGAGGAAAAATAAGGCATAGTCTCCTTCTCGCCTAAAACGTCAGACACAGCTGTGAGATGCAGTAATGTAGAAAACACAATACAGCAGAAGGATCACAGTATTAAAGTCATTGGCAACACTAAAACTATGTTCATGAAATCACACCTGCCACCATTTACAGGACAATATTTTCAAACAATGACTAAACAAATGCATCGCTGTGATAGCTTTGCTATAATCAGAAGTGCCAGACTTGGCTGTGGGTTCCATCTCATTTCTGATTCGGCGAGAGAATAGTTTACACAATTACGGCCAACCTTTCTCTATGCGCGGCCTGGGGTTGTAGCGGTATCCGGCCTGGCTCCAGAAGACAGGAACGGAGCCTCGTGTCTGCACGAAGGATAGCGTGTGACTGTGCACGTGGATTAGCTGCTCTGTCTCCACATAATTGGCCACATGTCCATCTGTGTCCACCCCCCTGCGCTTGTATCGCATTCCTTTGGTGTAAATCACATTATATTATGATTATATTGACGTTCTGCCAAGAGCAGAACATTCTTCAAAGGCATGTTAAAGGGGTAGTTCACCCTTAAGATGTTCTAAACCCGTATAAATGTCTTTGTTCTGCTGTACACAAAAAGAAGATATATCTGTCTACAGACCAAACTGTTTTGGGGCACCACCGACTTTCACAGTAGACAAAAATACTATGGAAGTCAGTGGTGCCCCAAAATTGTTTCAATTCAGACATTCTTCAAAATATCTTCTTTTGTGTTTATACAGGTTTAGAAAAACTGGTTTAGAAAAATAAAAGAATTCTCTTATATACAATACCTGCGCGGTGGCGGCTTCGTCTGGAGATGAGGGCCACAGTAAAACGTGGGTGAATATCATCCACACATATGGGTTCATGCAGAGGTGTATCCGGGCTGCTCTTCTCTTCATCTGAGCTCTCGTTGTAGTTCACCACCAGCTCCTCCACCTGCACAAAGCCTTGGATGACAGGAATCACCCATAGGTCCACCTGAGGCACCTGTGAAACATCTCATTTTAATAACATTCAGGTCTGCTTTGTGTTCCCAGACATTGACATTTTGAAATCCACATAGATTTATAAAAACAGTTTTGCACCTTCAAGTCGATGAGGTCTTTGACCATGTGTTTGTTCCAGAAGAATCTATCATCTACCTACAAGAAAAACACATGGGACAGATTATTATCAGCATTCTGTGAGTTGGTCAGATGATATGTGTCAGATAATTTTTTTTGTTTTATTCATGGTATTTTTAATCAGACGCGATAGCCAACCTACTTTGAAGCGGAAGCACCTCGGCACTGTGGGTAAAGCACATTTTTGTACTGGTGAACTAACTGCCTGTCTCTATTTCTTCTCCTTTTTCAAATACCGTTGTTTTGAAATAACTACGTGTTAACACTCTACTGTTTAGAACAATTTACTAAATGTGTCTGAACAGAGCGGTTTACCCTTGAAGAAAGGAGAAACAAAGTTTGGCTATGAAGCAGCTTTGCATCGTGTGTATGTGGGATGAGTGCAGAAGAGTGACAAACAACATCATTTAAATAAACCCAACGGTTTCCTGCAACAGTTTGTGATAACCACAACTTCAATTTCAGTCACATACTGTCATCCAAACGATACTATTTATATTGAATATACTTGAAAAATGTATAAATAAACAACTGAGTGCTGAAGAGCTCTTACCTTTTTCCAGAGGGGCTCATCTGACTTGCCTAATGCTCCCTGGCGCTGGACTGTATTGGTAAGGTCATAGGTCAGACTATAGTAGAATGAATCCGAGTCCATGAATATCTTATAGAGCTCATCAAGCAGCCGCTTCTCCATACGTTCCTTCTCTTTATTCTCTTTGACCTGTAAGGCAGGAGAACACTGGGTGAGAGTGAACAATCACAGTGAAGTTAAAGAGGTTAGGTTAACGTCTAGGTGAGATGATACATGATACTTTGTATATATAACAAGTATATACTATATAAAAAAGTATATAGTTTGAAACATATAAAGTGTTAAAAAGTATAGAAAAAATTATCAAATCAGATTTTACATTTATCGCACGTAAGATGTTAAAGTACTGTTAACTAAAAGATAGCTACTTTTAGTTCACTAAAACTACTCACCATACTCACCCTCATGTTAATCCAAACCCATTTTATATTCTTTCTTCCGTGGAACACATTAGGTAACGCTAGACAAAATGTTCATTCTCAGTCACCGTTCACTTGCATCATATGGATAAAGAGGCAATGAAAGTGAATAGTGACTAAGGCTATCAAACAGTAAATCAAACAGATTGGAACAACATAAGGATGAGTAATTGATCACTGAATTTTGCGTGAACTGTCACTTTAAAAATTAACTCAATGAATCATCAGTATTTAAAAAATAATCCATCAACCTTTTTCTTGATGGGAACGGCAACATTAGACTTGATCTGATTGAGTGTCTTCAGCAGGAACTTGGACTCGTCTGGTGACTGGGTGATTTTCTCTGGTTTGTTGATTCCAAAATGGTGCTTTTTACAAAGCTAAAAAAAAGGGCGAGAGACACATTTAAATCTAATAGTAAAAATTTAAACGCAAACACAACAGAATGTTGTTGCTGACTATTTGATATCATTATCAAACTAAGATAATGATATTATCAAACTAAGATAATGATATTAACAAACATAAAATATATTTGTAAAATATATTTGTAAGTGAGTGACAAACCTTATCCATATACATGAATGACCTTTTATGCTTTCTTGTTCAAAGGCTATTAGATAAATTCTGCTAAAGTAATTGCTTTAATTAAAACCAGAAGGGTGCCAAGAAACTAAAACTGGCCTGTGGATGACCGTGCAGATTCCAGTGCCTATATAACAAAAATAACAACTACAATCAAACTACTCAGGTAAGCTGCGATCCCAAAGTAATAAAAGGGCAATTGTTCTGTGATATACTACTACAGTAGAGCTATCACGCCAGTAGAATGGAGTACAGTACCTCTTAAAGACCTCTGACTGTTTCACTTACATGGTTTAACTTTTCCTTTCAATCCAAGAGGCTCTCCTGAGAGACTGACTCGTTAGAAACATCACGCTTCCTCTGGAATCCCTTAGAAACACACACCACTTCTCTTCCACTAATTGTACGTCAACCATTCACTACACAAGAGGGCTAAACGTGTCTAATGTACTGTCGTGGGTATGACTGTCAACTGAGCACACTAAAAGAATGGGAATTTAGGAAGACGGCCAGTAAAATCTATCATTGGCAATTCAACACTCTCTACCAACATAAATAATGATAAGAAGTCACTGTTGAAACGTTAGAGAAAACGTACAGTAGCAAGGTTTTACATTTATGACTTTTCATTCTACACTTACAGTAATGGCTTGTAAAAGAACAGGATTTAAAGCAAAAGGTTACCCAAAAATGAAAATTCTTTTGCTCTTTTGTCATTCCAAACTGTAGTATTCCTCCATGGAACAAGAGGAGAGCTTTTGAAGAATGTTTTCAGAACGTTACTCTTTTATTCTATATAATAAAAGTGAATGGTGACTGAAGCTGTCAGTTAGTAACCTCCTGCCTAACATCTCCTTTTGTGTTCCATGGACAAAAGCCAGTCATACGGCTTTGGAATAACATTAGAATGAGAGCAAATGATGACAGAATTGTTTTTTAACTCTTCTTTAAATTAACTGCAATGTAGTATAATCAAATCCAGCTTGGAGGAGGTCAGATTAATTAGACCTTTCACTGGCTTATTACATAATGTATGAAAGATATTATCCCCAGTCAGTTTTATGTACCTCTAATTCCAGATCCTGTGGCTCGTCCTCTGAGAGTGGAATGACTACTATCTTTGTAATCTTGTACACTTTGTGGTCTCCTGGCAACAGGCCCACCAGCGCTTTCTGGCGAATCAGAATCAGTCCCAGAGGAAGATCTGTCATGGGAGGGGGAAGAGTATCATGAGTTCCAAACACATCTCACTGCTCTAACCAGCATGATTCAGTCCTATGACAAATATTGTAATAACAATGACTTCAAAGATATTTACAGCGAGGAGCTAGGCAGTCTTACTTTTACTGACAGCTCAAATTAGATCAACAGATGAAAGTGCTCCGTGCAGCAGGCAACTCTGAAATGTTTGGGTGGAAAAATTTAATGAGGCTCTTTGTACTAACGGAAATATCAGGTTTGCCCACCGGATTATGTTACAACATAAGCGATGTATTTAGCTACAAAGTCATGATATGCCTCGTATGTCTGTGTAGTCTTAACTACATGAGAACAAAACATGAAAGGCTAACCAATTATTTTAGCCATGGCAGAAAATACATGCATGCATTAAAAGATGCTTGTCACATATTGCATTTCTAACACAGAAAAAGGAAGAGGAAAAGGGACCCATACATTAAATGCCATCAAGTCAACCTGTTAACAAACCACAGAGATTCACTTCTTAAATCAGCCACTGAACAATGAAATGAAAGTGTTTTTAACTTTTTTAACTTTTGATCGTTTCCTACTAAAAGTTTCATGACCTTTTTAAAAGAAAAATACTTGTAAAGTATTCACCCTAAATTCAGGACTTTGACACTTACAGAAATGTTTTAAAGTAATTCCATGTTATTCTTTTAAATACACTGGAAAACATTGTAAACACCACTGTGTCATGGTATCTGTTACAAGAAAGTAACAGTACTAAAATCCATGTACCATAGTATTTATACTTTCAAGAATACCATGTTACCACAATGGAACATGTGCAAAATACAACAGCAGTATTGTGGTACCATGTGCAAAATACATTTTGTAACTTTTTTGTAAGTGATACGACAAAGTACTATGGTACTACCACTGTACTTTTCTGTAAAAGTAAACATAAGTATAGCTTTTAGACAGAAAAGCTGACATGTGTGATTATTTTGCCACACTTGTCATCAAAAGAAATCCAAAAGTAATACATTTTTATTGCAATTGTTTTTCAATTTTTTTACTCCCGCATCTACCTTTGGTCAGTCCAGAGAACATACTTTAACACTGCACAGGCCACACCATGTTTAAGACTATTTTAATCTGCATGTTGTTCAAGCTATATCAGTAGTTCCGGTACTCCACCAGTTGTTCATCTCCCAAATACCAGGTTATCTTATTTCACTGTGTTCAAAGATACAGTATGTTATCCCCATTTTCCTGCAATGTAATGTTTGAAATGCTATGACATTCAACTGCTTTGTTTTGTCATTTTTCAGCAATTACAAAATAATGTCAGTAAAAGTAACACATGCATAGGACCAAGAGCCACTGAATTTATTACAATCACTTTTACAAACTTAATTCTCATCCTTTACTCAATTTACCAGTAAACTTTTACACTTACCAGCGTGAAGCTGTATTTTTCCAATCACTCCCTCCACAAGGCCCAGACAGACAGGGTTCCAGGCCAGCAGCAAATCAGTTGCTGCAAGTAGAGTGAAATGAAACCGATTTATTATTTTAAAAAAATTTTAACTAAAGAGTTGTTACAATATTTTAGGTCCAAATAGACAGCCATTGAACTTATAATTGGGAGGTTATTCAATAATGCAAAAACAAGGGGTAGTGATACTCTAATCCCTAGGGTTGCAGGTCTGATTCTAGGTAGGGTTAGTTACATCCTACACAATACTACAGATTACATCATTAATGCTCCAGGGCCTGTCCCTGCAGTTTATTTACTGCATGGTGGTATAGATAAAAATTGCAAAATGACAAGTAAACTAGTACTAAAGAACTGAGACTGCATCTATGCATCATGCATACAGTGGAAACCCTTTTCCAGTTAAATAATAGAACAGTACTGCAACCTAAACCCGATCGGCTTGGCTGCACACACATGGTGAAGAACAACTAGCATTCATTCAAAAAGCTGCAGTCTTTATGATGCTCAGAGATGCACTATTGCAGCTGTCCATCTAGTTGGAGAGGTGCCAACTTAACTAAAGGGGCTACTCAGAGCAAGGGTGTGGATCTGTAGACATTTAAAGGTGTGGTACAAATAAAAAATAGGATGAATAAAAGTGTAATGTGTTCTGTGAGAATGTCTTTCAAGTTGTGTGACAGTTAAACTGTCACGGCAGATCATGAGAAAGGTCAGAGCTATGTGTCAAAGTTACACATTTCAGATTTTTTAACAGCATGAAAACAGTTCTGTACTTCCTGTAAATGGCACAACACAAACAATACACTGAAGCGATACATGTCAACATTCCCTGAGGTTACAGAGGTGTGTCTAAAGCAAGTACCTTGTTGGTTTTAGTGCCTGGGCAGAGAACGACAAATGATCTACCTCTGCTCTGCCTTGACCTAATCAATACACATGAAACGCTTTCTCCAGAACCAGTCACATGACTGACCCCGACTTTAACCATCTTCACTTATATGTGTAACTGTTCTCTTGAGACTTTTAAAGAGCCATCATATTTAGAAAAAGGTCAACTTACTGGTCAGATGAGTTGATGTGATAAATATTTAAATACTTAGTTATTTACAACTGTTTCAACCCTATTAGCCAAGGTTTCTTAAAATAATGAAAATACACTAACAATGTTTGAAGAGTACCCATGTTTTTAGCATACTCATACATGATAGCATGATGCTCACATGTAACTACTGTAATTTGGTCCAACATAGTATTATTACTAGTATTATTATTATTATTATTAACTAACATCTGTACATCAACGGTCTGACCAATAAGATGAGGTGGAAGGACGAAAAACATGTGACCAAAATGTCGTTGCTAAATAAACAAAACACTTTAAGATTTACATCTAAACGTCCTTTACTATAAAGTATATTAACCCCCACCTGCATATCTTTATACTAAGTGTTGTAAATAAAAGGATGTTTGGCGACATCCTGCCAAAATATCCCCCGAGGTTTCTACTGACATACGTCATCCATGCACCGCTGCTTTGAAAGTAGGATAATAAAAACACCAGACTTATTATTTTAAACCGAACATTTTTAGACAACTGCCTCGCTGGATGGCAAACAGATATTATAATCTCTAAAACAAAATCTACAGATCCCATATTTCCCCCGGGAAGGGTGTACAAACCACTTCTTTCTGTCTGTGTCGTGTCCAGCAACTGTGCACTAAGAATGGCAACACTCTAGCCCGTGAATGTAACACTGTAACACACGTACACAGTAACAAAGTGATGGAGTTAAAATGTAAGCATTACCCGGTCTGACGGTCATAGATCCATCCTTCCTGCTGCACCACAGCGCGTTATCTCCGCTCTGGAGAATATAATCATCTTTAGCTTGAAAAAGCTCCATGTCCATTAAAACACCAAAACATAAGCGCGTCCGGATACCAAGCGACTGGATTTGTTCCCGATCCGAGAAACGAGAGAAAGATGAAGCAGCTCGCTTATCGTTTCACTGGCAGTCCCCAGCCTGGTGCTTTCCACCAGCTAACCTGCTAGCTCTGTACCTATGTAAACGTTTACAATAAACTGATAAAGGTTCAACTCGTGTCAGGTACTAACCGACCATCGAAAATGAGTCCACGGCGAATTTAAACGCCGGCAATGTAAACTGATTAAGGGTGGTAATGTTGAAGCGATTAAGACATGTGCCGGGTCCGTCTAATATTTTCCACTAAGGGGTGCAGCACAGACTGAAACAATTTCCTCCAGTTCTACACAAACACGTGACCTCCTCCGTCACACACCGACCATCATAGTTTGTGTGTTACTGACGTCCCACCTGAAGTACTTTTTTGACGTGTTGTTTTTGCTAGATTTTTAATTAGCGTTTGTGTTGTGCAGTCTCCCATCATTAATTATGTTGTTTTAATATGATCAATTCTTATGTTATGTTTAAATGGTTGTAGCAGATTAAACCACAATTAATTTATAATTCTGAGGATCTAAAAAATTGTGAAATGAAAATCCAGCTGTCTAGATATTAAAGTATCCTCATTTGATCGCACAATTCTATGCAGGTTTTTCAAGCGTCTTTTTAATGTCTAACAGGTATCACAAAACATCTTTACAGCTCTGACTTATTCTTCGATTAAGTTAAGATTGTTCTCAGATGAACTGTATAGTTCACAGACTAGTTTCAGTCTTTATCATAATCCTTTTCTATTACACTATAATAATATTAGTTTATGTCAAGTATATGAACAGTGTACTTGTCGATACAGTACATAAGCCAAATGATGTCACTGCATGTTGCTTATATGACTCATCCTTATGTAATCACTTCATAAAGAAATACTAGACATTGTGCATATTTTAAACCGTGGCGGTAAATTAGAAATCATGCAAAGTCAAACAAATTGCTTTATTAAATTTTATTTGCAGCAATGGTTATGTGACCATATGTCTACATTTGAACACACTGCAAATAACCAAGTTGTGAACACTGAACATTGCATACCTTTTCACAAAACATACCCTGCAACTGGTTTTGTAGTATTAGTACCACATCAAAACCAGTAACAGGTTATCGCAGTAAAAGCCTCACAACAGACATGTGAGACAGACAGCACTCTTTTTTAAATACTTCAAACGGAATTGTACAAAGTAGCCTTTAATACACAAATGGCTAGCCCCTCTGGAGCAAGGTGGGGTTAAGTTGCCTTGGTCAAGGTCACAACAGAAATAGAACAGAATTGTTATTTTGGTACCTGTCCAGTTTATGGACCACCCCTATCTTGGATTAAACCAAGTCCTTAACCATAAGGCGACCATGTTCAATGATATTTAAGATAAGTGTTATTTATAATTCTACATTTTAGATTACATTCTTTATATTGGAAATGTTGATTTTGGCACAGAAAAATAGGATATAAATATAGCATTTTTAAATCGCTGTCATTCAACAAACAACAATACTGAAAAGCATTCAGACCATCATAGACAACTGTCAGCAAAGCTCACTCTCAATAATTAATTATCTATATTCAAAGTATCTAAACAAGGCATTCATTTTATTTATAAAACATAAAGGCCTTCTCATGTTTCAAAACCAAAACAGGACACTTTAGATGTAAAACTGACTTTAACAACACCAGACAAATCATATCAGTTTATTGTCTTTTATCATTGTGTATCTCACTCTTTCAGAAACAACATGTTCTTAGGGAATATTCAAAAGCGTTTTATCACTTATTCTAGGTGGTACAAAAGATACAATTTTGAAGGTTAAAATAGTCTGTGTCAAGGCCTCATATATGTTTTCTTAAATAAAATTTGTTACCAGTATGTCTGTGCTACAAGACACTGGCATGGTGAAATTCAATAACAGCAGCATCACATAACAGCAAACATGATTGTACTCGGTAAACAAATTACATTAAATAATTGGCAACAGAAAACTTCAATTATTTGTGCATGCAACGAATAATAATTGCCCAATTAAAACCAGAAACATGATTTGATCAATGTCCTTCTCAATTCTGTGCCTTATTTGTGCAATTATGATATCTCCTTGATCTTCTCTGTGTTTGCCTGACCAATCATACTTGGTTCTCCTTTCTGGGTTGAGTTATTATTTTCAGGGGAGATGTCTACAGCCAGCCCTTCTGAAGGCTCACCAAACATCTCCAGTTCTTCAAGAATGGTCTGAACTCTGCGAACACCATCCCTTCGAGCCTGGCGCACATCTGCACGACCTTCAGGGTCAACTGAGTCCAGAGCCAGGAGTTCTTTGGTCAACATCTCCTCCAGCAACAGGTAACGTTTATCATTCTTCTTCCCATTGAAACACTTAACCTCCTGTGCTAGTTTCTCCACACGTTCCAATATCAGCTGCACTTTGATTAGTCCTGGGTGACTCGGCTCTTGTTCCAGAGTCTCCTCGGGCTGTGGAGGTAGAACCTCCTGAGGTGACTCAGGAGCAGCTGTTTCCTGGGGTTCTGGTGTTGAAGGAACTTGTATGGTAATATTGGATGTCTCTGATACCTGCGGTGGCTGCTGAACCGGTTGTGCTTTTGGTTGAGGTGTTTGTGTAGGTTGTTGTTGTTGTTGTTGTTCTAATACCGGCTGATGTGTGGGCTGCAGAACATCACTCACTCTCTGTACAGGGATCTCAACTGCAGGCCCTCTAACAGTTTCCTCAGCTTCAGCTTTTGGTGCCATCCCTGTGTGTCCAATATGTTGCTGGATCTGACAATGTTACCACATTAACTTTAGTTTAATTTGATACAAGGAGATACAGTTCTAAAGTAAACATTACTTTCAAAGAAACAACTAAAATTATGTTTATCAAAACCTAACAATTCTAGCTTTGTGTGCTCTTTAAAGTAACACTGACCTGGGGTCTCTCTCCCATGATCTGAGACCTGACTGGTGACTGAGCTTTTATGGGGACTGGGCTGGGACTGGCTGTGCGATTCTGCTGAATCTGAATTGGCACTTGTTCGCGGTAGATTGGGATTCTTTCTCGTGTGGGATAAGAACTTTGGCTTGTCGGGGACGGTGAGGCCCCCACACCTTCATGAATCACCGGAATGGTAATGTAGCCCGTCCGTAACCCTGTATTGCTGGGTCGGGGCTGTTGATGAAGGCCACTGATTGGTTGGTGTGTACCTTGTGGTTGATGCACCTGATGCAAATAAAAAAACAACACAGAACTTGATTTGCAGCTAATACTTTAATTGTAACAAGCTAAATTTATGTATGTGCCACTGTACACTGTACTGTAAATACACCAGTATATGAATCAGCAATTATGTATTTGTATGCACAAAACATCAGTTACATATTACATAAATAATTGTAAACCCTATGCAATGAATGCATCATCTAATAGATACTATGTTGGGTGTTATAAAAACATTTCATTTAGAATGGTCCATGTTTACCTCAGGTCCATGTGAAGCAGGTGAGCAAGACAAACGGGCCTCTGATTGGGCCTGCACTGGAGATCTAGGCCGACAGTGTGATGTTGGGGTTGGGGAAGGCGTACGGACATCTGCTCTTAAATTTTGCTGCACTGTTGGATGGATGTAGGCATAACTGGGATACTGCTGCAGTCTAGGTTCATGGTTTTCATGGGAGACTGGGATGGGGATGTAGCCCTGACGGAGTGTTGGCTGCCTCATCTCTTGAATAAAGGATTTGTGCATGTCCTGAGGGGTCTCTGAGGTCATACAGGGGCCATTTGAGAATATCTGAAAAAATAAATGAAATTAGTAAACGTACCAAAATGACATCAAAAGAGATGTATCGAGGTGTATCATCATGGGCTCTGGGGTCATACAGGGGCCATTTTAAGAAATTTGAGAAAGATATGAAATAAGTAAACATACTAAAATGACATTGAAACAGGTGTATCAGCATGCAATGATGGAAATAAATATTTAGCACCATATTGCTTCAGAATGCTTCAGTAATGCTTCAATAGTTATATCACAAACATTACTGAGAAGGTAATGCAAAGTGTGCATTGTAAATACCATGTAAACTTTGTACTGCATACATATAATGTTTAATATACTGTATAGATATGTGTTATATATTATGTTCAACATAAGTTTCAACACTGGCCACTTGTTGATATGGTGAGTTCATAGGTCCTGTTCAGCTGAAGTATTTAGTAGCCATGCGCTACTAAGTATTTATTGTTTTGCAGGAGATATCAAATTGACTGCACTGTTGAATAAGCTTCAATCCTCAACCAAGTCATTACAAACAGCATGACAAAAAATTGACCAAAGAGCGACATGATTTACTGTATTTCAAACCTGCTACATTGTTCCTATTAGCTTCACAACATTTTTAAGTTGTAGTCTTTTACAAATATGTGAATGCCACCCATTGTAAATCTATTTGCAAAGTAATCTTATTGTTAAACATTTTAATTATGTATCTGAAAAGCTTGAATATTGTGGGCAGTCCAATATTACACAGCAGGCTCATTTCAGAACGTAAATCTAGAATTAAATTATAATGTAGCCATATTTTCTACTCATCTGTTTGACACGCAAAGGTCAGCTTGTCCTCACTGTGATGAGGCATCAGACATGGAGCATGATTGGGTAAAAACTCTGTTCATAGCAACTGTTAAGTGATTGTATTGGCTTACAGGGTAAACCCTACGTATGCTATCAATTCTAATGCTATGACTCACTCAAGGTGTGTGTCACAGGCACACTAGCATTTTTCAATGGGTTCTTTTGCTGTTGACACAGTGGCTTAAAATATTCTTTGTGAGGGGGTGGGAGTCCCTTACTCATCAATGTAAAACACAGACACAATAAACAGATAAATATACAATACACAATAACTAGATAAATATAATGATGAAATATTAATAATGAAACACCTATGCTAATGTTAAAACAGACAAGTTTAGCTAACTTATTGTTTTAGGGTTGAAAAAGTTATTACATACTAACACAGGACTTACATTTAAATTGTAAGATTCTAAAGAGAGAATGACAGTTAGCCTGTATATATGACCTTATGCCCTTTGCCATTTTTGACATGGACACCAAGAGTTGTGCCTAGTTTATCTCCTGGCAGCTGTGTCTTTCCAGCAAATTCCTGGTGACTCTAACTTTGGACAAGTGTTGATCTATCTAACGAAAGATGCCAACTGGCAAGCCCTCATGTCCCCCCTATATTGGTACAACTAGAACGTCGTGTGTTGAGGAACATTGTGACACATCCAGTGCTATTACACTTTATAACATCTCATTCCCGTGCCTGTCCAGTTTTAACTTACAACCCCATTTATATGAAACGACAGAATCCATGAGTGGGTGGACCTTGTTCAAATCCCATGTAAGGGAAACTTTCAGGGACGTGTGAGTGCTGAGCAGTTCCTACGATGTGAAGAACAAGCGCAGACTGCGTAGTTCTTGGGGCTTTAAATAAACATTGTGGAGTCGTCTTAACACTCAGTAGCATCACATATGACTGCAGTGCGTCACACACTATTCGCTCCAGTTGAGATCATGACACAAATATATTTAGGCTGACTGTTACTTGCACAGAATGCAAAGCGCTTGTACAACGGCGGTGACGGCGCTTAATGCATGAACTACAGCGAATATTAAGTGCGTGGCTGCTCTACCCTAGACGGCGTCTGCTGAAGAGGAATTTCAATGTCTTGAGTGGGATCGTAGCCCACGCACCCAACAAAATGTTGTCTTTATCGATGATATATCCTCGTAAAATGCCATAACCAGAAATAATATGTTAAGCAAAACACAAAGAGAATATCCGCTACGTTATTAATCAAGAATTTGCACAAATCAAAAACGACAAGAATTGACCGCGCAACTTCCCAAGCGAAAGCGAGATCATCTTACCTTTTTCGTGTCATGCCGTGGGTCGTTCCACGTCGTTGTGCGATTGTTATGATCCACAAAAAACGGCCACCCCGTTTGAGGGTCAATTTTGATCTCCCACCCAGGTGGCAGAGGATCGTTTGTTGCCATCGTTTCGACTGGAGACAATATTTTCATACTCTGATATTGCTGCGGTCCTGAATATTGAGCCATTACAGCGCCTACAGACGCTTTAAAGGGTCCGTTTGATGACGTACTGTAAATGGGGATGGGTTTCTCGAAGCAGCAAGGTCTCTCTGACGACTACCGAAAGTTCTAGCTGGGGGTTAACTGTAATGACCACGTGGGTGACCAAAAATTACTCCTTGACCGTCCAGACAGAGATCCGCGTGCCCTTTTGTTTGGTTTATTAAACGGAGCCAACTTGTTGCACTCCTGGTGTAACTCTGACAGACAAACAGACAGCACTGATGGCAGTGCTTATGGCAGCACTAACTGTCAATCCCCTCTTCCCCTATTTTTATAAAGGACCAACTCTGAAAGCAATAATCAAAGAGTAAAAAGTAATGGTAAAGATAACTACAGAAATTAATCAATAGAGGAAAGGGGGTATAAAAATATATATTAAAAACTTAAATTTAATTTCAAAATTATTTGTACTGTTTAATTAAGTCTCAAAAATTCATTCCTTTATTTATCTTTCTATTCGTGTTTTATTATTATTAATAATATAACAGGTTCGGTCCTCCATATATTTTGACCTCAAGTAACCATATATCACAAGTATTAAATTAGATTACAATAATTACGTTATAAATACAGGTTGTGTAATACCTGGGCAATTCACGTGTGTTTGAGGCTTAGTTAAAGTCATTCCCAAATTAACAGTGGTAACTTTGTGCCCAACAAATCTAACTTAGCCAATAAAACAGCTGTGAAAGTCCACGGAGAAATAGGTCACTTCCCCCTCATCAAATAAATCCTGTAATACATTATGTGTTCACCTGCCCTCAACATTTGCAAGGTGAGTTTTTGAAGCTTCCCTCTCACATGTCAGCTACACAAAGAGCCCTGCTTCTGCACATGCGCAGTGGCTGTCTTCCTGACTAGCCGGGTTCCGCCATTTTCTATACAAGACTGAAAGTAACACCAGTCCTGTATTGTTCACCCTAAAAATAAACCCACACCGACGGACCGAAAACAAGTTTTGTTAACACTCCCTCCGGCATCCGAGAATGGAAGACGAGAGCCATCCAAAAACCCTGTAAGTAGCGGAATATCCGCTCAATTTATAGCAACACTTTTAGCTAACGGCTAGCTTCAAAACGACGGCCTACTGAAGTTATCTGAATTACATGTATTTAGCAACCACCGCGTATTATTGTGAGCACATCGGAGAGTAATTACTTTCCACCTTTTGTTAGAGTAGATGGGTTTTAACGATGACATGTCTGTCCGGCGAGCGTGCGAAAATTAGTTTGTATTAGCATGCTTAAGCTATGCTAGGTGCTAAGTGTAAGTAAAAAAAAATGCAAGGGAAACGTACAGCGCACAACAGAAGTTTAAGTTGTGTTATCGGAGTTAGAATATTAATGTTAAACATAAAAAACAGACCATTAAATTCGGCATCTGTGTGTGATTGAGTGTGTCATTGTCTTTTGGTTTGGCAAAGGCCTGTTAATCCCAGGGCCTGCTGTATTTTCTAGACGTTTGTCAGTAATATCTTGAATATGATCTCTTGATTACTGTAGACCATAGTTTCATTTGTCAGTTGTGATGGCATATGTGTGGCTGATTGTGTTTCTGTCCTAAGCTCTGTTAGACATAAGGAGTTGTTAGATTTCTGCAGGGTTGTTCTATATAAACTTAAGTGTTTGTATATATTTATAAGATATTCACGTCTGCACGTTGTCTTGAAACGTGCAGTATTTATGCATGCAGTAATATATGTATTTTTACAGTTTAGACATTTTGGATATTAAAATAATCCTGACCTATAATATATTATATTGGGTTAGTTGCGGAAAAATTTATATATTAATTTGAGTTCATTAATCTTCGTTTTTATTTGCATTTTTCAGCTATGTGGGGAATCTTTCAAGAGATGTAACGGAAAGCTTGATTCTTCAGTTATTTACTCAGATCGGGCCGTGTAAAAGTTGTAAGATGATAACAGAGGTAAACATCACAAATCATTCAAGTGTTCAATTAAATATTATGTGCTTGTCAGAACATGAGTTTCTAAATTTAAATGGGTTTGTGTGCAAACACTTGCCAAGTGCTACAATTATGTTAATATTTGAAATATGTTTAAATATCTATTTTTCTTAAAATTTTTAATTATCATAGTTTTTCTTAAATAATAACCAAACAGTAGCCAAATGTTGTTCATGTCAAAATATTAAGCAGAGTGTTCCACACAAAACCCATGTCTTTGCAATAATATGTTTTCCTGGCTTTTCTTCTCAGCAATCCGATAGCAGCAGGAAGGTGAACTCTTCTATTGGATTTTCTGTTTTGCAGCATACAAGCAATGACCCTTATTGCTTTGTGGAGTTCTATGAGCACAGAGATGCAGCAGCTGCTTTAGCCGCCATGAACGGAAGGAAGATTTTGGGAAAGGTATACATTGTTTCTTCTGTTTGTTAGACAAGTATGGAAAGCGCTGTATATTATGTTCATCTATTTGTACATTGTAATTGTAGTTAATTATCATCTGTAAATTATGCTCAGAGTACTTCATCTGTAAATATTATCCATAGCTTCTCCCTGTACATATCTCCTGCATATCTCAGTGCACTTATAACTTATAAATTATACCTATATTCTGCACTTGCTGCTTATTGCACTCCTGGTTAGACCTAAACTGCATTTCGTTGCCTTGTACTTGTACATGTGTAATGACAATAAAGTTGAATCTAATCTAATCTAAATGATTTGGGTCCTTTAAGGGCATGTAAACAATACCTTGTACCTTACATATCATGTAACCAAGCATTATACCTACAGCAAGTGTATTTATATTGACAGGAAGTCAAGGTAAATTGGGCAACTACTCCTAGTAGCCAGAAGAAAGACACATCCAGTAAGTATTATTGTTTTGTTTTGTTTTTGCTTTAAATTTGGTGCAGTAGTGGTTTAACTGTTTTTGTAACGGTTTTCCTCTTTATTGCAGATCACTTTCACGTTTTTGTGGGAGATCTGAGCCCTGAGATCACAACAGATGACATCAGAGCTGCATTTGCACCCTTTGGGAAAATCTCGTAAGTTTCCAAAGGTCACACCCTTCTGTGGAATATGTATCTTTTTGTCTGAATAATGTTGGGTGGTTGCGTGTGTTACTTAAGCCAAACAATGTTTATGTAGTGTTTAGTCCAGACAGTCTTTCATAAAACCACGAGAAAAAGCTCTCGTTAACTTGACCATAATTGCACATTTTGCGATTGCATTGATACGCGGATTTAAAGAGCATTGATACACTAATGTAAAATTGTACTAGATGTACTAGAATTAGCTTATTTTTGTGTCACAAAAATGTGGTATCCTGCCTTGATATTCTCCTTTAATATGAAAGACATACACTTTTACAAGTTGTAAGCCTGCACAGTTCTTTGTCCCCGTAGTTGTAGTTTTACTACAGCAATTGTCTTAAAGAACAGGATGTCATAGTGCATCTGAGTCCCATTTTGATTTAATTGGAATTATTGATATTTGAATCACATATCATCAGCAAGCACAGGGCAGTAGTCATCATTGTTTCCCCAAATCGATCTGTTTAAAATGTACTTAAAATATTTCATCACTAATCTCCACTGCAATTCCGAAATTGGTAAGTAGTTTTTGATTTACTAAAGCAGTTACAATCTTAGTTGAAAACACAAAAATAAATGCACTGCTACTCTGAGAAATTTTCAGATTCTCCTTTAGCTCTGAGTGTCAGTTAATAGAGCTCTGGTTATTTTACAGAATTGCTCATAGGATTGGACAGGAGCTTGAAGGCTAACAGCAAGGAACTGTGCACTCTGGGAACTCAGATGTAGATTTTCTTTCTATTTACTCTTTGCTTTTCATATTTGTGTAATGCAGTATTTTCCTATTAACGCTAACGTAGCGTAGACTTTTAACAAACCTCAGATAATATAAATTTTTACTTGGTAAAAAATTGTTTCATGATGGTTTTCCTAGTTGTGTTGATAGTTTGATTCTCCTAAAATTCTGAAAATGTCAATTTCTCGAAATTTGCAGCTTCCCAAACTCCATATTGGTGGTAAAGAATTGACCAGGAAAAATAAAGAAATCTGTTAACAGGCCATGTATGCCGTTTAATTCCTTTCTCTCTTTTGATATTTCTATGTTCACTTATGAATAGAGTTAAAGACAGCAGCTCAATTTAAGAATGCATGGTAATAAAATGGACTTATTGACATGAGATTAAGAACTAGCAGTTAGAATTACAACTGGTCTTATGTTGTTTCACAGGAGATGAATTTAAAAAGTTGAAATCTCTGCAAGTGTGAGCTTTTAAACATGCATTAGTTAGTGTAGGTTGCATGACTTTTTTTGTTTTGTTTTTATCTTTTTTTTTAGTTACAGTAATGAAGAAAAATGCAGTTGTTGTTAGTGTAATGATTAGTTAGAATGATTTAGGATATCGTAACAGTGTCTCACAGTACAGTACAGTGTGTGTGGTTCCTTTTTTTATTGGATCCTCTAGCAAGCCATCAATGAACTGAATTTCTGTTACATTTTTCTTTCAGGGACGCACGAGTGGTGAAGGATATGACAACAGGGAAATCAAAGGGGTATGGATTTGTGTCCTTCTATAACAAACTGGTAAGGCTCCAGTGCAGGAACACAGAGTGAAGGTTATTC